>OZ020165.1:18455602-18622748 GCA_963971145.1 Sussaba pulchella
CTATATATAGCTCGAAGTGTAAAAACGAGCGTATCATTGAGAGCTAAAAGTTGACCGGCTATGTGTGCAAGCGCGCGAGGCCACGGGAGATTCAATAGTGCGTCACAAAACGTGCGTAACGCAATGCAGAGAAAGAAAATTGTTCGACGACAGACAAAGGATTTTGCTGGACGTATTCCAGCCAGCATTGCGAATAGTACAGTCAACGAGCCGGCGATAAATTGTTTTTTTTTTGTTTTTTTTTTCTTCCGACATTTTTTTTTATCAACCAACCGCACAGCTGAGAAACAAAACGAGTGTATACACCGTTATTCGGGCCAAAGTAGCTGCCGCCGCTTTCATTGCCCGATTACGAGAATTCTCTCAGCAACGGTAACCAAGAGTTGTCTTTTTTTCAACATTTTTTAAATTTATTTTTTGCTCTCGCCGTTGCTCCAGTGGGATAGCCATTCCGGAGCTATCCACGCGCGTTATTCCGCGGCGTGAGAAACGCAACGACGACCGCGTCGCGATGTCGGTCGTTTCGTATCGCGGGCGAGTAGAACAACGTCGTGCCGATTCGAGCGTAACGATTTTGAATTGTTTCGAAACTTGACGATCGATCGGAATTTTATCACATCGGTATCGCGAATATATCCTCGCTGGATCGGGTTTAACAACGTAAATAATTTCGGCGATATATCGCGGATGTATGAACAAATGGGTGAGGATCGAAGCGTCGAATATTCGATGTTCCGACAGGTCTGTGAATCGAATTAAAATGCTTGAAGTGCCGAATTCGAAACATCGAATATTCGGAACATCGATGGGCGAGCGAATAAAAGTGTTGTCGAATTCGTTGATATAAATGTTACTGACCGTATTTCTGTTGGCAGTGAAATGACATGGGATTGTAGGGGCTGTGAGGCGTGCATGAGAGAGACATGAGAACGAGGGCCGCGGTGCACTCGTCCATGCAACCGCCGCGTTCGTTCGTCGGACAACCTATGCGTCCGCAACCACGTGGCACCCTCGTAGCAGTCTCCTGCCAACCTCCTCCCACGGTTCCGTTTGTTACTACGTTGTTGTTCGCACCGTTGTTCACGTATGGTCTCTCGGAATCGTAACTCGAGCTGGGTCGGCGTTTTCGTGACCTGCAATCAAAATTTTTATGAATTAAATAAAAAATAATAACAAAAAAAAGAAATGGAGTAAGGTAGAATCAAAATAATAATCATAATGATTCGTTTGTTTGATTATCGTGGACCCATGTCGATCGAAATGGGCATATGGATATAATTGTGTACATAGCTGAGAGCCGAGCTCTTGGAAAAAATTAAACGATGATAATAATAATAATACTAACTTATTGGTTTGATTATTGTGGATCGATGTAGATAAAAAAATGCATATTACAGATATGTAAATGCATGCATATCTAAGAGCTGAGCTCTTGGGAATAAAAAATCAATTAATAATAAAAAAAATCGATGATAATTAATTAGTTTTATTGTCGCTAAAATGTGTCGATCGGAAAATATGCATATCAACATAAATATCTCCACAGCCAAGCGCTTCAAAATATATGAAAACAGGTTTATAATGAGCCGAAAAAATTCGAAATTAATTTTAAGATGTTCCACCGGAAATACAGATTTTTTCCATCCCTCACTATCCAACGCGTCGACATAACGATATTTTTTTAAACGAATTCTCGTTCCATCGGCTGCGCTTCGTCGCTTCCGTGGAATTTCCATAATTTCGCAGTAAATTTACGATCCGTGTGAGAGGTTAGTTCGAAAGCAAGATAGGCAGGAAGGGCACACAAGCCGGTTTTGCCAACTGTGCTGTCGTTCGGTCTAACCCTGCATCGCGTATACCCCTAACGTGCATGTATATGCATAACTTCGGAGCAATGCGCGCGTTGCTCGCACTCATAATTTATTCGAACCAGCAGCGGGCCGGCGAGAACGGCTGGGGGGAGGGGAGGAGGGGTGAACGCACCCTTCTTCGAAGGCTCGTTGCAATGCGTTTCCGCCGATGCTTTCCTTTTCTCTCCGTCCAGCAGCCATCCGCGGCGTAACTGTCGCGTCCTTCTGTTGTTGTTTTTTTTTCTCTTTTTCTTTTTCTTTTTTTTTTTCCTCGTTGCTCGGTACGCGATTTGCTCGGTACGACGTGAGACACGCGAGCCTGGGCTCTCCGGATAACTTCTGCTGCTAAGTATCACACTACCACGAGTAGTGCAATACCACTACGTACTGTATTTACGCGACAATGCACACACACACACACGCAAGCGAAAAGCCGTGGAAAGCCAGCTAAAGCAGCCGTAGCTGCATCACCGGCAAATTATCGTCTTCCGTGAAACCGTAAAGGCCCTTCTCATGCTACGTGCCTATATTCTCTTCGGGATAATTCCGCTCGCGGCCTCCCTCGCCCGGCTCAAGTATCTTTTCGTATATGACGAAGGAAATAAAGAAAAGATAATGATTGGAGTCAACTGGCGTTTACTGCGAAACAACTGAATTCAGTTTCCTTGAAGTACAAAATGTATTTATTGATTTTTTTTCCCTTTAGTGTAGAGATCTAGATCAAACCAATCGACGAACGCGTGTCAATAAGTTTATTACTCGTCAACTATCCTCTTTTCTATTTCGACGTTTTTTTTCTCCATTTATTTTTACCACTTCATTTTATTTATTCTTGGGAAACATTTATTTTTACGATGGCTTTATTCTTAATTTTCGCTGCAGCGTTTTCATCGATCAGTCAATATTTATACTCGTCGTTTTTTTGTTTGACTTTTTCGAGCTCATTTATCGAAAGTTTTTATTTTGTTTCAACGGTCGGAAATTCGAATCGGAGAGTTTATTGTTTCGTTTCGTTGTTCTTACTTTTTATTATTGTTGTTGTTGGAAACGAGTGGAAGGAATTCAACGAATCGAGGGCGAAACTTTGACGAGGCGGTAGGTGATTTTCACGTTTTGCCGTTGTTCGCGTTATGTACCGTTATCGAATGAAGCCGGTGCAAAGCCATCGAGCCGGGGATTGCGAAGAACTCTCGGATCCGTTGTACGTTCGTCACGCCGGCGAAAGACGGAACAAGAGTGAAGAAACGCGCGTTGGTTTGCTTTTCCTGTTGGTTTTATTTATTTATTTTTTTTTCTCGATTTTTTTTGGATTTCTTATTTTTCTTCGTCTTATTGCGCGACGTGCGTTATCAGCTGGAAGGTGAAGCGGGCCGAGCGTGGATGAGAACGCTTCGACCGGTATGGAATAACCGAGAGTGCACAACGTGGAAGGGACTTGCACGTACGAACATACGAGCTCAAGGCCGTCGCGCTTTCTGTCATACGCTCCGTCGGCTGTGTCATTCTTTTTTCACTCCGGACAAGATCTTTCTAATAACTTCGCCGGTACGAGAATAAACACCGTTAATAATTTCTCGACGCAACGTTCGCCGCTGAGATTGATCTTGGTTTATCAATTTTTCTTCTTTGTCTTATTGGTTTTATTTCATTTGATTTTAGGCTTATGTCGATTTTTGCCATATTTTTTTATTTATTTCTGGACCTGTTTGTTCTTTGGGTTATCGTTTATTATTTTTATTGTTGTGATTTGTGTGATGAAAGGACATGGAGCGTTAATGATTTATGTATGCGACATGTTGAAATAAATGAATTTTATAATTTTGTGGAGCTTATTCATAATAATTCATTTTTTGTTAATTAATGATTCATATAAATTTTGTAGCAAAAATTTACCAGCTTTTCATTTAATACATAAAATTCAATACTTATTTGATGTATATGGAAAACAAATATTAATTAATGATTTCTAAATGAATTTCATAATTTATTTATATATGGCATAGAAAAAAATATAGGTATCTATTTCTCAGTCGAGCTATTTTTCGTACAAAGCGCAATAACGATTTTTATTGGAACCCCGTCGATTCTCACGGTCCAATTTTTCTTCTTTTCGTTAAAAAAAAAAAAAAATAATCTTTGTGCGTGCGTTCTTCGAACCTCGGTACCGCGGAATCGACGGATCGGACTGTCCGGACTCTCGAATTATGTTCAACCTTGGCGATCGGCAATGAGGTGAAAGAGAAGTCGAGCTCGCGCACTCTCTACGGTACGCGAGTCGTCAACTTCGCGATCTCTTTCGCCATCAGCGAGGCATTGAAATACTCATACAGCGACAGCGGGGAATTATCCGGAAGATCTTTTCGACGTACTTTCGAAATCCCGGAATCACTTTTCAACGGCTTGGAATTTTTTTAAAGGTGTAACATCGTACAAACCATTCTTTTATATTCGATTTTCTACGTGACACACCTGAAGAACGATCAATTTACACGGTTCTTCGTTGTTTTTGTGTTATCACTAAAACAATAACAACAGCAATAGTAATCATAATAATCATTGCTCTATAAAAAAATAGAATCGTAAGAAAATTATAGTGGAAAATAATAACGATAATCATAATTACTGATAATAATAATAATGATACTAAAAATAATTATCATCATTTTTAGACAAAATTAGATTCGTAAGAGAATTATAGTAGAATATAATAATAATAATAATTATCATCAATATTATTATTTTCCACTATAATTTTCTTATGAATCTATTTTATTCCAAATAATATGATGATAATCATTATAATAATAAAATAATGAAAACAATAATTATTATTATTCTGATTATAATAATAATATTATTATTATTTTGGAAAAAAATAGATTCACAAGAAAATTATAGGGGAAAATGATAATAATAATAGCTATTATTATATTATATTATTATCTATATTATTCATTATTATATTTATATTTATTTATTATTAACATTATTATGATATCAATAATATTTATATTTATTATCATAGTTCTATTATTTATTCTTATTATTCTTATTATTATCATTATTTCTTTATAAATCTAATTTTCTTTCCAAAAACCACGAAGAACCGACGTTTCAGCAGCGTTCGATAAATTTCCCGGGAGAATGTTCGTCGTGGGAAACAATGATAATTGGGACACACGAGGAGAGGTCCTCGGTATATCCGGGCGCAGTGTGTAGCTACATGTACATATACGTTCAGCGTGGTAAATGTTTCTCCCGTGCGAAACGTGACGGGAGTACCTGGATGACCCGGTTCGCGCGCGCCATGTATTACGGTGCATCCAGGCGACGAGATACAGCGACGGACGTTACATGGTTGCATATAAAGCCGGGTGACCCATATACGTCCGAGTCCGAGTTCCAGGCCGAGAGTGGAAATGGGTCGTCGCGATGGCGGATGCTGCGACCCAGGTTATGTGGGAGGCGGAGGCGCGCGCGTGGGGCCGCCACCTCGTCAAGCAATAAACGAGGAAGCGAACGCGCGCGCCGGGATCGGAAGCGACACCGGACCACGGTAGGGGGGAGGAGGGAGGGGGGAGGGGATGTTGTCGTTATATTCCCGCCGGAATTCCCGGGGGATCACGGCGGCTCGAGCGCGGGGCGCAAGCGCGGACATCCGTATTATCCGCAACGGGGGAGAGCTTATGTGGGAGGTGGGATGGAAAACTGGGTCACCGCGAGATCCTATACGCTTGGGCTCCATGTGCGCTATCGCATGGGGCGCGTAAAGCGGTTGCCACGCGCCGCCACCCATACATACGTACGTGCAGTTCGTTATATGTACGTATATTATGCAGTATATCCGTGTGTACACCGTGTATATCTCTGGTTTGGAGGTAAAACCGAATGACTACATTTTTTCTAGAAAATGAGGTGGAGTGGGATTTTTGTAATTTATACGGTGAACATTGTTTTCGACCACAGAGTTGATAAAAATTGCCCATACGGGGAATAATAAATGCGTTTATGGCGTTTTCTCGGAAATAAAAATGAATACTCGTGTTTTTTTTTTGCACGTTATCCTGAAACTTTTTTTTCGGTGAAATAAAGTTTTGTTATTTTTAAATGTATATTGATTATTAGTTGTCACGCGTCGGTAAGCAAAACCGAATGAGTCCCCGATAGTGCTTTTTTTCAAATCCATAAGTTGCAGACTGTGAATTTTATCGAATGCTACTTTGAATATTACCAAAAATCTGAAGTGTTAACTTATAATAAGTAATTTTTGAACCAATTTCTCCGCTGTGATGCAGCGGTTGCAACCTAAAATCGTCATTCCTCGAAAACTCTTTTCATCGACTTATTCGCTTTTGCCACCAAACCACCGATTTATCGTAGTCTGTAGTAGTGAAGGTAAAATGTATAGCACTATGTATATAATCACTTTACTATCACACACGATACGCCCAGAACGTTGGCGGATGTGCGGTCTATATATCCAACACGTTGACAGGAGTGCTTATTCAGCTTGCGCTCCGCAAGCTCTTCACGCGTGTCCGTACAATTTACGGGCTGTATCTCCTGCATTCAGGAATGCGATTATCGCGGAGCCGAGGTAGGTCGAGAGGAGATTATATTTCCGGGTGACGAATTTTCTCTTTTATGCGCATGCAGGTGGGTATATATATATATTTTTTTTTTCAAAGCCTCGAATCGTTTGAGGCGCGATTCCGCGTTCGACGAGAAACGGAAATGGAGATGTGGATAACTTTTTTGTTGACACTCGAAGACCTGAAAGGTCCTGAGGACGAGCCAAGATGCAAAAAAAATACGAGACAGGAATGGAACGAGAAAGTAGATGGATTTAGGGGTTCGGGGGTGGGTTCGGGATGAAATAATATATATAGTACCTCGGGTGGGCATGAGCGAAGGGTCGGAGGTGAGAGGGCGGTTCCTGCGGGAAAATCGAGATGGTTTCACCGGGTCACAACGCTTGACCCAAATCGCCAGCTCGCTATCCGGGTTACCCGGTCTCCCGCTGTTGCGCTGCCCGATAAAATATTCCCTCTCCCACGGGCATCGCCGAACAGCATCGGATTGTTATTACCCAAAGCTTCACGAGCTTATCCACGACAAGTAACATCGTCGCTCAACCCAATGGAAAGTACGTCTACGATTATTTTTTTTTTACAATCATTCAATAAAGAATATAATTATATTTTTAAGTCCTTTTTTTAAATTTATATATTCGAAAATGTTGGAGATGATATAAAGCCTCCCTGACAGTGACATCATCCTTGCACGCGATTGAAAGTACGCTTTTAATTATTTTGTCTCCACTCACTCAAGCTAGAATATAATTAAAAAATATTATTCCACCGTTTTTCAAATATTTTAGAAACGTTGAGGGTGATACGAAGTTCCGGGGCTGTCGGTGAGTCAAAGTTATCGTGGCAGCGCGTCCACGGGTAGAGAAAGAAAAAGGGAAAGGGGCGTGCACGGCGGAAGGGTGGGGCAGATTATTTTTTTAATTTATTTTCCTTTAACTTTTTGTTGTAGTTGAAGTCGTATAAGGCGTAGATCGCGTTGAATCGAGTTTCCTATGGAGTCACGAACGTGACTAGGAAAACCGGGAACCATTAACCCAATTTCCCTGGCCGAGTCTGACCCACGCGGCTTACCGGGACGCTGTAATGCGGCTCGCCGAGTCAAAGTACTTTGCAATGTTGTCGGAATACCGTCGAGTCTTTGCCGTATTCGCCTCGCACGTCTGTGTAGGTTGTATCAGTGTGTTTGACTGTGTGTGCACATACACATGTGCATGTAAGTGTGTAAGTGTGTGTTTTTGTGTGAATGCACCACCGGCCTCTCGATCATACAGCCCAGATGTGATGAAAACATTTGTGCTTGCCATAGACCACGACGTCGCGTGTTGTCGACGACGAGTATTTCTCGTTTTTCTTTCTTCTTTGACATTGCGTGCAACAGACGTCATTAACACACGTGTGGCCTTCGTTTTTGGCAGCAATTTGTATCTTCGTTTTTTGTTCGGTTGTTACACTTTGTCGTCGTCGATGGTGGTCAAATTGGAGTGTCGCAGGGATATTTTTTGTACTCAGCGTTGGAGGATATTAAAAACGTTCCTAACCATTTTTATTCGAATCTTGCCATAGTCAAATTTTTACACAAAATTTAAATATTTGATGATTTATTATTCGGAGAAACAAAAAAGTGTGTTGATATCGAGGAATTGAACTAGATTGGTTTATGGAAACGAATTATCGATCAAAGTCGTTGGATAAAAATTCGTAATTGAAAAATAATTGAAAAAAAAACGATTTACAACGGTTTGTACATTGGAAATTATTCCATCGATGCAGAACCAACGAAAGCGTGGAATTTTCAATCAAATTTATACGTGTGTGAAAATATCGAAAGGACTGTTTCAACCGTGACGTTGAAATCGAGTGATAACACGAGCCGAACCTTCGGAATCCCGAAGAATTCTTATACACACGACCGAGGTGAACCATATAAAATACAGGAATACCTACTTTTTCACCTGACGGGAGTAGAATGAGGGCGGGAGGGCGGCGGGGGTGGTGGACGGAGCATTGACCCAGTTTGGAGCAGCGCATCCGGGTTGCCGAGTCAAACTCGTGGTACTTGTTCGTCCTCCGAACGATGTACGAACCACGAATAGCAGGAGAGAACGACGACGATGAGAAAGATAGAGAAAGAGAGAAAGAAAGAGAGAGAGAGGGAGAGAAAGAGAGAGAAGTGAGGCCGGGAGAGCGCGGCGGCCTGGATCGAGCGTCCCAATTTCCGGCGTTCGTACATCCTCTATGTACACAGATATTACATACAAGCAACCCGGGACGATGTACAACCACCGGTCGCTCTGTTTTTCCCTCTCCCCGAAGGTTCTACCAAAATTCGATCGCCCCAATATCCCTCACCGACACGTCTCCCCTCCCGAAATGCAACCGCCATATCGCAGTTCGACCATCGCAACAGCGTGGCCCCTGCACCCATAATCCAGAGATAGGCAGAATAATTATGGAGGCGATGGGATCCAGTGGAAATGTATTTAAAAATACTTTTTCAAACAAATAATGGGAATTAACCATTGCCCGAGAATATAAATTTTGTTATTTCTGCAATAATAACGAATAATTTGGATTAATTATCATTTTTAAATCAATTCTACATTTTGATTGAAATCGTAATCCATGTTTTATGATTTATTGAGTGAATCAAAACAACCGGGAAGAAAAAAAATAACAACGGAAGTCCTTTTGTTTCGTTCTTATTTATTGATTATTCCCCGCTGCAAATAAGCGAGGCGTTAATTAGCATATTGGGAAATGTCGGGAAAGCATGGGACGTACGAGCTCGTCTATAAATGCCAAAGTTTGTGGACCTGCAGGGAGCGGCGTGTTTCGAGTGGGCATCGACGAAAGGTCGTCCGGTATCTCGCACAGCTTTGTGTTTCAATGAATATTCAGCTCAGCGTGGCCTTCGTTAGAAAATCGAATTTAAAAAAAAAAAAAAAAAAAAAAACAGTGACATACGGTATGACTCTCTCGTTATTGTGTGCACGACAAACCTATTACGGAAATGCGATACGCATAGAAACGTCACCAAAAAGAAAAATTTGACCGCGTACACCGCGTTGTCACACGCGACGTAAATTTGTACATGTGCGTGGACCGATTCTATAAATGGGTCGCGTAGGTTGGATATTTCGGTAGTCGCGCGGCGTGAGGCTGCAAGGGATTAGGGGGAGAGCCGCTGGAGATGCGCGATAGCGCGATAGACGAGAGAGGGAGAGAGAGGCTAACCGGAAGAATAAAAGAAAAAGAAAGAGAAGAAGAATAAGAATAAGATGAAGATGGAGCGGCGGAGGAGAGAAGAAAACGCGGAATATGGTCCTTCTCACACGGACGAGCGCCACGTGCCGACCCGAAGCGGCGTTGCACGTGTGTCGGTGCACGTGTATCTGCGCGCGCGGTCGTTTTATTACGCTGCAGCAAAACGCTCTCAGACCGAGAGGGAGAGAGGGAGAGAAAAAGAGAGAAATACAGAGACGGAGAGGTTCGCGCGAGCGTTCGCGCGCGTACGAGAAGGACGGCTGCACTCGACCCATTGTCCTAGTTTCGCGGTTCCCGGTCGTACCGAGCCAAGACCAGGAAGCATTCGGCATCCCCGGCGACCTCGCGTCTCCACCACCCCGACTCGGCCGAACCCCTACCCGCACCCTTGCCGCGTGTGCATACCGGCGCGGTAGCCAACACCGACGCCGCCATCGCAACCCTCCTCCCCCTCGACCCACTCGTTACAACCCCTCCTCCCCACCCTCCAAGGACCCTCTCACGGCTTCCTACCGCTCGTGAGCTTTTTACTATCAACTCGTCCGGCGATTCTTCCTCAACAAGTTAGCGGAGGCATCTCATAGCGCGCGTAGAAGGGGACGGATGTTGGCTTGCGAATACTATTTTACTCTCCCGTGATGGAATGTTCTATATTTTGAATTAGTTTTGACGATCTCTCCCATTCATGCGACGGAAAATCATCGAGTTCGAGTACGGAGCATTGATGAGGAGGCTCTGGCTTTTTGGTTTTTTGCTATTTTTTTCAGTGGCACGTGATTTATCTACTGAAGCACGAACTGTTCTGTTTTATTTCCGTTATATACAGTTGGAAAACTGATGCTGTTTTATTCAATAATAAATCTCCACTGAATCGAAACGTACATAGTGTTATTAGATTGATGACTGAATAATTACAGTAATTCGGTTACCATTGGAATCGTAATTGATTTTACACACAATCCCAATAATCAATATTTTTATTGATAATTTTAATATTGTATATTTATACCACGAAATCGATAACAACGTCGGCAAATTTATAACCGTCGTTGATTTGATCATCGAATCATCATTCCAATTCCTTTCTCTCTGTTATCTAGCTCTGCAAAAATGTATTATTTTCCATTTTACATCGCCTTCGAGTGCTTTCGAGGTTCGATGAAAACGCATCAATCCAAGTCTCTCTCACGGTTCTGCAATCAAACACCAAAGTGCCGGAGGGAGTTTTTTTTATTTCATCGACGGTCCTAACGTGTTGTGAATACAAATACAAATGTAGCTCGGGTTGCCATTAGCGAGGGGTAGCGAATAAACGAGTTGGTGCAATAATATACCGACGAGTCACGAAGTTCATGAGGGTTTTGATGGAAAGTAAGGGACGAGAATGGAAAAGCGAGAGACGAGGACGCGCAGAAATATGTATACGGACGAGAGAAAGGCGAGAAGCGGAGCGCTTGTACTCCACGCGGCAAGGGTGGAATGGGGAGGAAGGCCGGAGGGTTGACCTATTTATCTAGGCCCCGATTCCGCTATAAGGGTTACACAGCGAGCGAGTAGAGCTGCATCGATCGACCTCGATCCGTTGGCCCAGCCTGGCACCGAGCGACCCCACAATTTGTCACCCCTACCGCGAGACCGAGCCCCCAACCCCCCCGATGGCGCTCCCGCGGTCTCCCGCTCGCTTCTTCGTCCCTCTTTCTTCGCCGTCCCCTCACTCCGATCCTCCATCCGCCCGCTGCAACCCTCGTACATAGCTCCGCTTTCTCCCCATACCCCCCTCGGACCGCTGCGCACAGCCCTCGCGGCCACAAACATCGAATGGCGAATCGGCGGGAACTTAGCCACCGCGTTCCCACACACATTCGCCTGCGGCATTCGCTCGATTTCATCCCTTGCTCAGCCTACGCTCTCTGGGTTTCCGAATTAAGGGGTCATCTTCATCTAGTAAATACATTTCATTATTATGTTTATTTATTTATTTATTTGTTTATTTATTCATGTTAGCTTACTATTTCGACGAGAATCCTCCGCATCATTAGGTGAATCGTCCAACATACCTTTTCATAATTCCTCCGAAGGTCGTGACGCGCGAGATAAGCCGATTGCGGAAAACCAAGGAGATCGAATCTCGATTGTTCGTTGTTGAGAAAAAGAGGAGGGGCAAAAAAAAATGAAACAGTTTATAGACCAAACGGAGAATCGATTCTCCCGTCGTATCTGCACTCTCGGCCACCTATATACCTACTTTTTCGACTCAAGGCCCCCGGGGATGGTGTCTAGGTCGGATACGGGTCGAGCGGTTGCCGTTCTCCGAGGCGTGCGCGATTATCTATACCGTCGTTCTATCCTCCGCTTCGGCCCCGGTCTTCGAGCTCTCCGTTCAATCGCATATACACACTCTCACACACGCATATATAGATATATATGCATACATGTGCGAACACATGCGTATATATATAGCGCGACAAACGGACACCCGGCTACCGTCGCGCTCGCACCCGTTCGCTCGCTCCGGAGCCTTTCTCTCCGTTGCGTTACGCACTCTCGCGTGCCGCTTGGACTTTCAAGGATTTCGCCGGGTTTGGCAATGTCCGGATTGGGCTAGGTCGGTTCTACGCCATACACGGAAAGTAAATAAACGAGTGGCGGTCGGAACGAGAGAGGCTACGCGAGTTTGCTAGAATCGTTTTACGATCGCGCTCACGCGCGTCACGTTCGACTCCGAGGGTCCTACGAGTCACCCAGACCTGTCTCCAGGTCGTCGATATAAACATTTAATATATATATATTTCATTTCTGTTTATTCAATGTATTAGAATCAATCGAAGGTACCGGTCTTGCGTTTTGCGCTATTAACGGCGAGGCTCGGTCGGTAACGAATAATGCAAAGCTTATTCTTTTTTCAAGGGTACCGACAAGACGGCGGAATAGTGGAAGACGAGCGTGTTGCATCATTCGTTTCGTAATTGTGCACGATGGAAGGATTATTCATGGTTCCAGAAATATTTTGGTACCCTTGAAACAGATTTATGGTTATCGAATGAAGCCGGTCAAGTGCGCGAGTCCGACTCGCGCGCAGAAGGTTCCGTAACATATTTTTTTTTAATAATTCATTGCTCAAAATCTTGCCAAATTTGAAATTACTACGTCGCATGGTTTTTGAAAAAAATCTGCTGGGAGAGATGGACAGACACGCGAGTTATCTCAAAGAAATAATCAAGGGTTTCGTTTTTCTGCTAAAGTTACGGAATCCTAAAAACCATGTGAGAAAGCAAAGATAGGCTTGGAAATTAAGTCGCGAAATTGAAAAACTCGTGACCTTAGCCGCATTGTTAATTGTGGCAATAAGCAAAGCGAAGCCCTTGACGATTCATAGGCGCGTGTGCTTCGAGTATGCAATTGCGAGTGTCTCGCCTCGAGGTCGGGCTCATTAGTCATTGCAAAATGGCGCTCGAGGATAGGGGCGGGAGGGACGGAATTCACGGTTGGTTAATGGATTCCACCGGGGGATAGTTTCGACTCAATCACAGCCATAAATCACGTGCTCTCGACGAGATCTACCCGCCCCCGTGGGCAACGTCTTCGCCAGGGTTGTTCGGGGTCCCGAGGGGTCGAGCACCAGTGTTGATGCTTGAAGAAACCTAGCGAGGGTGAAAAGCCGGACGTTTTCGAACGTGCATTTGGAATAATATCGAGCGAGAGGGAAAGTGGGAGAAAAAATATAGAAAATGTATACAGTCTACATATAGTTTACACTATAGAATTGGACATGTGTATGGCTTGTATAAAGACTGTATACAATCAATATGAAGTTGATATGCAAGAAATCCAACGGTCTTTAATGTTCATCGGTGATATATATCCTACATATTCTCTTTATAATTGAGTCGAGTCCTTTTACTCTTATCTAAAATTCGTGCTTCAACATAATATTCGAAGCCGGCATTATCGCAACAATTCTTATCTCACAGTACAGTATCTCAACCGTAAATACATTTTAAAAAACACACAAACAGGGTCAAATACGAGAAAGTTCCGAATATCATTCGTAAAAAAATCCACATCTTAGCCGTGGTTTTGAAAACATGTATTTAAAGCCTTGGAACCGACTCGCCGGGGTGTGGAAGCTCGCCTCGAAGGGTTGGTCGCGAACGCGCGAAGGCCGGAGCGGAGGGGTGTGCGCGCTCGCCGGGACAATGTACACGACGCGCTCGACGCGTTGTAGTGCACCTGACCCATTTACCGAGGTGACTATTGATCGACCCAATTGCTCGGTGCAAGCCGGCCGGCCGGCCGGCCGGCGAGAACTCCGAGCCGCGGTTTCACGTTTGTTTTTGCTCCGTTCTGCCGCACGGTTCGCCGTGCCGTGTATGCTTCGTCGCCTGGTATGTGCCCGTACATACACGAAGAGGCGCACGGGGATCTCGCCTTGGTACCGCTCTCGGCATATATCCATAATCCCGCACTCGAATACTATCCCGGAGTCTGGTTACGAACGATGCCGCGCCGAAATTACGTAAGCTTCCGACCCACTGACTCACAGTATGCGCGGCTCTCTCGTCACGATGACGCGCTGATACTATATACGATGCCTACGACTCTCGCATCCGAAAGCTCCCCCGTGCCATCGCATCGATGGTCCCCCGCTGATCCCCTCGTACTCGTCGCCGCTGCTCCGAACTAACCGTTCTATCCCTCTCGCTTCGTGCCAGAAACGGATTCTCGTATTACCAGCTGCTCGTCGCGTCATCGCGTCTCACGGATTCCGATCTTTTTATGTATATTCCGTCTCGCGATTTAATGGTGGTTTTTTATTTTTTTTATTTTTTTATTTATTCATCAATTATGCATTCATGAATTTTTATATAATTAACGATTATATAAGACAAAAGCCGTACAATATTATTATTATTATATTTAATATAATTTTTTATCTATAGTTTATTATTATTATTATTATATTTTTTATTTAATAATTCATTTTTTATTTATTTATTGAATCTTGTACTGGTTTAAAATTTGCCATTTTATTTATTCCATTCGTTTGCGAAATTTCAATTCTAACCCAAAATCTCGAATCGTTTACTAAAACCCGTTTTCTCGTTTCCTAGTTTTCCATACATGAAAAAAAAGATCAATGTATCTTTGATGAATATGCACTGCAAATTTGTGAGTCGAATAATATCGAACGACCGGTTTGTGGCAATTTTACGAACATTTATTCCGCAATCTTTATTCGCAACGTCAGCTGTTCCGATCAAACGTCGAGCATTGTGATTCGTCTTTGGGAAAGACGGTACAAACTCTCTTTGCCGCATTCTCGCTTTCTCTTTCCGCGGAGCCTCGGACGAGGCGCGCTCGTGCGCGAAAAAAAAACCCACAGGGGAAAAAAAAGAAAAAGGAAAAATGAAAGAAAAACCATTGCGCTAGAGCATCGGACAGTCGGGAACGACCTTCGTTGCTAGTTTCTATAATGAAAATACGATGGCGACGTTGTTGAATCGTCTTCGTCGTCCGTGAGAGAGTCAACTTCGAATCTCGGGCAAATTTCTGGGTCATCGTCGTCGCGACGACGGACGAGGGGGTGAAAGGGGGGTGAGCGCGAGGAGGATGGGGAGGGTGAAGGGGTTTGTCGTAGTTGCGAAAGCATTGTCGCTCACGTGGGTTAGGATTGTGAGCGTAGAATGCAACGACGAGGAACGAGTTTTCTCCAGCAGCTGGTGCGCGCGATGGCCGACCAGAGGCTCTTCTCGTAGCTGGTGCGCGCGCGACGTGTCCCTGACACGCCTCGCGAGTCGCTTGGAAATCGGGTGGAGTTGCTCGTCCTCCGTGCGCATTACGCGCCGGTGTACGTTCCCATACGATCTATGTGCGTATCTATGCGCGCGTGTACGATCAACCGTAGCCGTCGCAATGACGCAACGCGAACGTAAATTCGCGAAGCGACAAACGCGTGGGTCGCGGAATGGGAATTTATTCGATTGAACTGAAATAATTTCACTAGCTGCGTCCACGATTTGATTATCATTCGCGGTTCATTCATGAAATTTGAATTGAAAATTGTTCGCAAACAAATATTTGTTGAACCGCAGTTGCCGGTCAATTTTTCGATCATTTCGGACGCATTGAATGTTCGTTTTTGTACAAGTTATATTTAAATGTTCTGCCATATAATTTTGATATTTTTTCATTACACGAAGTAATTTTTTTTTTTGGATGAAAATTTTATGCAAATTATAACTTTTCATTTCCGGATGTGTTTTCGATTTTGCATGTTACGTTTTTACAATGTTTCGAATCGGTTCGATTATGAATGAGAAATTGAGAATAAATCAATCGAATATTTTTCGTCGAATCTGTACGTCTATAAAAAAAATGAAATAAATAAAATAACCTGATTTGACCCACAAGCTGTTTTTGATTGTTCATTTCAATTATCGCAAAGCATTCTCCGAACGTATAATCATCGAACGCAAACGATGGGATTGACAACCGGATTTTAATCAATGGCCGAGGAATAATATCGCGATCAAAAGTATTATCGCAATCAACGGTTTCGACGATTTGCGCTCGTAGAGCCGCGGCAACGCGTGCGCCTCACACGCGTAGGAGTGTTACTACGAGAGTTGTGTTCCACCCGTGTGTTTCAATTAACATAAAATTTTTCGCAGCCTCGGGTTCGCATAAGCGATGCCGGTGCGCACGTAAAACTGAGCAATTACTCGTTCACGAGAATTATAGTAGATAAATTAGCCGGTAAAGAAACTCATACCATAAAGTATGAGCCCATGTTGCTGTTACGCCACGATAATTTTGTTTTTCTATGATTATTATTATTATTATTATTATTATTATTATTATTATTATTATTATTATTATTATTATTATTATTATTGTTGTTGTTGTTGTTGTTGTTGTTGTTGTTGTTGTTGTTGTTGTTGTTGTTGTTGTTCTCCAACCGAAATCGTAAGTCCGAAGCAACGCGCGCATCGAATTCTCTGAGTTAGCACGACGCCCCACGATAAGCGCTCGCAAAGCCAATTAACCACTGCACGACAAATTCCACCACCTCATTTCCGTACGCGAGCGTTGTTCCTACGCCCTTTGTTCATTGTTTCAATTATTCCTAGTCTCTTCGATGAAAATAATATCATTCGCCGATATTTTTCTTCCAATAATTGTGGGTAGTAAGTCGTAGCGGAAATAAATCAGATAATGAAGAAGTTTTTAATTATAACATTGTAGTGAAAAAAAAACGACGACTTATGATATGAAAAATAACACTCGAAACCATTTTGTTTCAATCTAATTGAAATAGTTTTACTAATTTACTATTGAATTTTTCTATATTGTCCTCAGATAAAAAATTGTCATCGGGTTTATTATTATATTATCAACGTCTGGACAATAATTTATCTTCCCGAAGACGATATTCAAAAATTCCACGGTAAAATAAGCAATCTTCTTTTATTTCTCTGCAAATATTGTTCCTCATTACTCCAACGAGAAAGCGAGAGCCGGGTTATGCATTTGTTTATTTTCGAGATAAGATTACGAAATATCTATTTGAGATAACCGCTATTGTCCTCGAATCGCGTCCTGTTACCGCCGCCGGCCACATCGTTCACATCCTCCCGTTCTCCCTCATCCCCGTTGCACGACGGTTCGAAAAAGAAGTATTAAAAAAAAAATACACAGGGGAAAAAGGCGACGCAAAGAGCTTCTCGAGGTCGCAGGTGCGGCCCGAGTGATCGAGAAATCCTGAGGATACCACTCCGCGGTTAGATACAGTACACCGTACAGACCATGCTAATACCGTGGATCCTCCGAGATCACGAGCGTGATACAATACGTTACGGGAATAAAGTTTAAATCGGTCCCAGGTGCAGTCGACTCGACGATCGATCATCACGAAGCGCCTAGCCCGCGTCGCAATCGATCGTCCCACCGTAATATTATCTTTACGACCCTCATTGCCGTTACATAATTACACGATTTTGCCGCACGGCGTCGAACATCTTCTTTCCCATGGACAATCAATATTCGAAAGCAATTTTGTAACCCCAACGAAATAAAAAATCGCATTGAATTTAATCGCGGGAACGACCAAAGCCGGGTGGAAAAAAATCATTATTATTATTATTATTTTTGTTACTCAACCCAGTCGCAGTGGATTTAAAGTTCTCGGCTGAGTCGACGAGGTTCTTCACTTCCGTGGGGTTTCGGTTGAGGCAGGTCGCGCAAATACCGCGCAGGGCCAGGTGCAAGACAGGTAAGCGACCCAGACCCCCTTTCCAACGACTCCCCCTTCCCGCTCCCCGAAGGTTCGCCCGACCGCCGTATCCTCGGGGGGGGAAAAAAACAGGGACCCTCTCGCCGGCACCCCGTCGGACCAATCATGCGGAAACGAGATTTCACGGGACCGGCCTTCGTGAGAGAACTTACGCGGTGCACGGGACTGACGAAGATGAAAACTTTTCTACGGCATTGCCGCGGCCTCTTTGGGCGTGGAGAAAAAAAAACGTCGTATTCGGCACGAAGGATTACAGATGAGACGGGGAAAGAAAAGTTGTATAGTGGTAAGCTTATTGCTACTTTTGTATTTCAGGTAGAAAAGGATCCAGAAGGATCGCGCATGCGCGTGGGATCGCGGTCGTTTGGTTAGGATCGAAAGGTTGGGATCGCTCCGAGAATTTTCATGGTCCCTTGAGAATTCCGGAGTCAGAGCGTAGTCGTTAATTATAACAGTTAAAACTGTACGGATCGAAGCGCATGCGCGAGAAATGAAAGAGTATGCGATTGGTCGAGCCGGGCGCTCGCAATGCAGGCCGGGACGGTGAGAAGGGCCGGAGATCCAATCGTGTTTCAGAGTTCCTCGCGCATGCGCTTCGTGACACGACGGGTTTCGGACGAAGCGCACGGTGGGAGGTTTGTCGTAAGGGTCGAAATGACGAGACGAACCGATGCCTGCTGGTAGATAAAGGGAAAATCGTCGGAAAGAATTTTTTCTTTTTTTTTTTTTTCGTCGAAGGGTCAACCACCGTTTCGACGTTAAAACCGGTTTTCAGAACGTCGGGAATTTTTGCTTCTATCTTGATGGTTGGAAAAATTTGACGGAATGGAATAGAACGATATAGCGAGAAAGGCAATGACTTATGTGGAGATTTGATTGTTTTTAGATTTGATTATTGAATTTATCACTATTTTATATTATCATTAAGTCATTTTATTATTATTTTATATGATTATTTAGTAATTTTACTGTTATGTTATATCGTTATATATCAATTTTATTATATTCTCATATATTATTGATTTTGTTTCCATATGTATATTCTTCCGATTGAAATTTTTGAGCCACCACGAATTTTCTACGAGTGAAAAATTTAGACGATCCCTCTTCGACGCTATAAATCATATATCCGTTTTCGAACTTGGGATCCACGGAGCTTACGCACCGGCATGGATGGTGTGGTCGCCAGGGAGGCCTGCGCACCCTTCGTCATTCTCTCGAGAAACGAACAGTCGCAAATGGTGGAAGGGACGAAGCCGGGCCTAACGAGATTCTTTTGGAGATTCTATGGGGTGGAAAAATATTTTTCTCAACCGTGCGAGCAGTGGATTTATTTCCCTTTAAAAATGAAGAACTCGAAGCAGGTTCGCCACTCACCCGATCGAACGTTCGTTTATTTTCATCGGAGAAACGTCTTGACGAGAAAATGCAATACCATAATCCTCACCCAAACTTCGTTTCGGACGTTGTAAAAAGTGCAATAAAAATAAAAAAATAGTAAACCCGAATTTCCACCAAAATTATCGAAGAAGATATTTAGAAAAAAATGAATAAACCAGCAAACGGCTTGTAGGGCACGCACCTGGTTAGGGTTCCGTAACCATTCTCACTAACATTCACTTCAACTTTTTATAACACGTATCAAGAGCTATTTTACTTTGACAAACTTTCTTGCTCCCGAAGAAGGATTATTTTCAAATTGTTCATAAAGTATTTTTGCTGCAGTTCTTCATAGTTCTTATCACAAGTACCGAGAAAAAGTACAAAGAATAAATGATATTCCCAAAAATGTCATCATGTCTATTTTTGGATTCATCAATCTACGTCCTTACACCAAAATTTAATCCCAATCGGTATATAATTGCGAGAATGGGAGGGCTGAGACATGCAGCCATACAACCATACAGCCGGACAGGCGGTCAGACGGACCGAAACCGTAAGGGTCCCTCCAAAAACCCTAAAAACGAAAGCCAAAAAAAATGTCAAGTGCACCGTCGAGGATTACGAGAAGGCGGTGAACATTTTTTTCACCTCGAAGGTTTTCGAAAGGATCCTCGAGAATGAAGGTTGGTCGCGACGTTCGCAGGTCCCCGGGATGAATCCGCTTCTATACGATTAGCCTACGGATCAGCGGTGCACGGAACACGGGCTTGTACCGTCACCTCTGTCCTTTAAACCAAGCCCAAGTGCCCCAAAGCGTCGACGTTATTTCGTAAAGTTTATTTCTCGCGCTCGTGTGCTCCGAGACGGGAGACTGGTCATCGTCCCACACCATTATTTGTGCACATGTGTGTGCGTATATTCATATAATATACACATGGAAATACGTTGGAGATTGGCGGGGAAGTTTTTGAGTGTTGTGAGACAGGTGTGGGAAAACCAAGGGGTAGCAGGCAGCTTTTACGGCTCGTCGAGCCAGAACCGACGTTTACGCCGCGCTGTACGACGACGTCCCACCGTTCCGAAGCGTCGTCACACCACCGCGTTTTCTTTTACTTCCATCCCCGCTTCCACACGCTTCTATACACCGAACCCGAGCCCCTCGCGCTTCCCCCGAGCAGCGGCAGCAGCACCCTTGCCCCATTTTCCTCCTGGCAACAGGGCGAACGCGCTCGAGTCAGGCCAACGCTCTGAGCTTTGAGCCATCGTCGCTCGGTTATCTCCGTGTCCCTCAATATTCGACCCAACCGGCCGAACTCTCGTCTAACTCGCCGTCGAAATGGCACACTCCGAATTTTGGTCCCGAATATTTTCTATTTTGTTCATACAATTTATAACGAAATAAATAATTAGGTAATTTATTATTTGCTTGAAATATTATTAATTGATTGATTTATTTTTGATGTTGTCTTTTTTTGAACGATGGATATGTATTATATATTTTTTATTTTCTTCATGTAATTTATAACAAAATAAGTGAATAATAAATTAATTAATTTTTTTATCGAAATATTGATCTTCTAATCTATTTATTTTTGAGGTTGTCTTCTTTCTGTACGATGAAAAGAAGAGAGTGGCCCAGGCCCTCTTGTGGGCCTAGTCGAGAACTAGGCTTGAAAAATGAATCAATAACTCGATAAATCTTCGAAACAGCGATAAAATATATAACTATTTTCCTTTTGCATCGTCGAACAAAAATCGATGAAAAATTCTGAATTATTTCGTTATTCGAGTCATATTTTTGAAAAAAACGCAAAGATCGATCGACACGGTCCACATCCGGGCCTCGGTTTTTGAAACGTCGAATAAGTTAATCGGAAACAACGATTGACACTCACCCAGGAATGTGTGGTAGATCGAACGCGTGCGCAGCCGATCGTTTTCTGTCGCTTCCCATATCGGC
Source organism: Sussaba pulchella (assembly GCA_963971145.1). Classification (NCBI taxonomy): domain Eukaryota; kingdom Metazoa; phylum Arthropoda; class Insecta; order Hymenoptera; family Ichneumonidae; genus Sussaba; species Sussaba pulchella. The sequence goes on from OZ020165.1 coordinate 18,476,945, forward strand.
GAGTCTTGCGAAATCTGTGTCCTGATCAGCGAGTCGTGGACTCTTGCGTGATTCGGATAGCCGCAGTTCGTCGATGCGCTTCTTCAGTATAACGGTACCCTGAAAAAAATATAAAAATACCGACTTCGTGAGCTGGAGAATAGTAAGAAAAGATAGAGAATAGAAATAAAAAATAACACACACACACATGCGCATTAAGATATAAAAATCATCATCTTAAACGTTCGAGCAAGCTTGGCTCACTCCCCCAACATTATTGCTCCACTCATTACCCGTCCTGCATATAAAACGAAGGCAATTTGTATTTTTTTTTCCACCCAGAACCACAATTATTCATACGTCGAAGAATGAAACATTCAACATCCGTGGGACGGTTTTTATTTTTATTTATTTTCTCGTATTAATTTTTTTTCTGTTTAAACCTCATAAACCGCGGCGAGCACCTCTTTATCCCGGCAATATCTCCATCTGGCCACTTCCTTCAACGTCTCTCTCGCAATAATACGACGAGAAGATCGTGAAAACAAGATCAACTGCTTATCGCGAAGAAAGAGAAGCAACGTTACGTTTACGCGAGGTATACGTCGCCGTGCAATAGCCGACTTTACCCCGCGGGGCTGCAAACTCGTCATTATATTCCCATTACTACGTACATCCTCGTACGCAACAACATCTCGCACCCGCGAGCTTCTACGTATTTTCCGTCTCAACTTCGTACCTCGCTCTTCGTCTCTCGCCATCGTTTCGCTACTTTTAGCCTTTATTAACCGCCGCAGTAGGCTCGATAGCGAAACGAGGCATGTTTCGTATACATATTATACGCGTATGTGCATGCGTATATAGGACGCCTCGGGATCTCGAGTACTCGCGCAATTACCGTACTCTCGACTGTACGGAACCAGCAAAACCAACAGCTTCGGATCGTACGCGCATCAACCGGAGTGCAATGTAATTTAATGCACTTGAAATTTCTGTTTCTGCCGACTCGTACGATCGAACACGGGCGCTTCGAACGTTCGAAATAATTTTAGAAAAGCAACGGAATTCAAAAGAAAAAAATTAATCGACGTTTCCCGTTGGTTTCGCAACGCCGGGTGTTGTTGGGAACTCGATTTTTCAACCTGTGGAATCCGTGTCGATCGACGTTCATAGTTATTGAACGTATGCTCGGAGCGGATGAGACGTGACGGATATTGATGTTTGAATAGCTGCTCGACGGCATGTCTCGATTTTTTTTCATTCATCGATTGATATTAATGATAAAAGTAGAATTCGGCGTGGGACGACATGCACGGAAAAATGAAAAACAAACGTTTGATATATTCTTTTCCCCGATCAAATTTTTTCATTTTAATTTCTCAATTGAAAAGTTTATTTATGGACCAGTTGAATCATAATGATTGTAATATTATTGATCTTTCATTATTTAATATTATTTAATAATCTTTTATAATTTCATTATTTGATAATCTTTCATTAAAGTAATTCTAAATTAACAAAAATGTATTGCGACTGACTCATCTCTAAATGATTATTTGTCATTTATTTATAACGTTATCAATATAAATTTCATAAATAATTATTTATTTCATTTATATTATATCAGTCAAAAAATGAATTTCTATATTCATTGAAATATCAAATTACGAAAGACAACTCATTCATTCGACCGGAATGGAAAAATATGTTATCTTTTCCGCGTTATGGTAACGATAATAAATCAATCAATGTCATCGATCGTTGAAACAAGCGTGAAATAAAAATCGTTCGTGCCGAAAAGTTGGAAGCCGTGAATTCATCTCGTCAGCTATTGCGCTCATGTTCGCGAATCGCGTGTCGTTCCTTCATCAACGTCGTCGTCTTCGCGATGGTAATACGATATCCGCATGAGCAAAACGATGGAAACCATGGACGAGATGGTAGGGCAGCGAGTGACCGTAGTAAGCGTCGCCACGGTGTGCGGTTTCGTGTGTCCAGCTGCTTCGCCGAGCAACCACCGTGCCAACGCCAGAACCACCCGCAAATCCATGACCGCACATTCGATCCCTCGGGTGATCTCTCTCCCGCTCCCCTCTCCCCCGGCCTCCGCTCTCCCCGTTGGTCTCCGCACTCTCGCGGTGCAACCAAGTCCCTCGGAGCAATTACCAAATCGATTTACCATGCGCCAGCATCTCCGCTGAACTCGTCACGACAAAGTTCAATCTCGATAACCGCGAGGGGCAAACCGTTATAATGTTCGATAAAATTAAATCTCATCGTGAACAATCCAATGACGTCGCGAAGACGGTGAGAAATATTTTATGGAAATATTCGAGGTTTCAAAAATTCGAATGAAAATATTGATTGTGGATTTTTTTTAAATGTTTCAGTAAAAAACCAATAACGTTTTGGTTGAATAAATTGCATTGGATAATATTGGTATTGCGGTTTTCAATCGGAATCATTTGGAACAACGAATTAATTTTGTTGATCTTGGAAATTTATGGGCTCACGAGCGTTGATTAATTGGTTGACGATCTACGATGCACCGTGACCGGTAATACCGTGATCTACGACGATTGTCGGTGTGACGACGAGCTCAGCGAGAGTTTCCGGCGAGTAAAGAGTGTGTCGCGTGGATGTGGAGAGGGAGGAATGCGGTGGGGATAGGAGGAGAGAGGCACAGGTTGGCAAAGTGCCACGCAACGAGCTGAGTGCACTTTCTCCGACTTTCAAATTTCTTCTCCACTCGCCGGACTCGGATTTGATACATCGTGGATAAATCTTCACGACAAATTTGGGCTCCATAATCACGTAATTGATGCATTATCGTTTTCGTCAATTCCAGCGAATTATTTCACCGGATAATCGAAATTAAATAATAATAATAATAATAATCGTAGAAAAATAAAATAAAATAATAATAATAATAATAATAATAATAATAATAATAATAATAATAATGATGATGAGAAATGAAATAATGAAACAAATTATTATCATTATTATTATTAGTATTATTATTATTATTACTATTTCACGGCTTTCGCTTGTCTCCGAAAAGTTCGAAGTGAATAATTTCTCCAGGCGTTCGCAGTATTACTGAAAAGTAGACAGAGACTCGACATCGTTCCAAAGTAGATAGGCCATTTCCTTTTCCTCATCTTCTTCGTTCATTTTTCCTCATTTTTCCTCGGCCCAACATCCACCGCATGGCTTTTGACGTCACGCACGTAACAACGACGGCTCCGATCAAAGCCACATAAGTCGGAGTGAAAAGAGATGCACGCGCATTCATCCGACGCGAGGTTGAGCGAGATCAATCGTTCGATCCTCATCACGAAAAACCTGCTCCGTTACCCGACGCTCGGTTGGCCATCGAAATGGCCATCGGAACGCGACACACTCTCAAACTATCCGTCTTCTCGGGTGCACCGAACAAAAAACGTTGAACTGGTTTGAAAAAAAAAAAAAAATCCGACATAAAAAAAACTCAACGAGGGTACGCTTGTATTTTTTATTTTTTTTCCCCCGTTGTCTCGTAAGAAGCAGAAGCGTGATGTGCCCGATGCCGAAGCCAGGGAGCGACAACCCCCCGAGTGACGAGCAAATGAAAGACGAAACGACGCGGGAGCGAGAGACGGCATTAGAGAGCGCTACAGAGCGCAGCCGGTGTTGTTTTTCTTCTTCTTTTTACACATTCGAGGAAGAGGCTCGAGAAACACGTGGGGGAGTTTAGGGTAGAAGACATGGCAGGGAGAAAGGAAAGGCACGGGAGGGATGGCCGCGTGGAAACGTACATACGTCGGTCGAGCGCACCTGTCGCAAAGGCGAGCCACCGGCGAGTCGTGGACGAGCCCCCGTCATGGAGGAGCTTTGGATACGAGCTGGCAAAGGCCCGGAGCGGTCGATTCGGTGGACTCGCGCGCCGGCTTCGAGACTCGCGAGTTTTACCGGCTTGTACGCGACACGGTCCGGTTTTTCACAGTCGCTTGGAAGCCGGTGGATTTTTTCGAGGCAAACCATGCTCGGCACGATGAACTGCTTCCCGTCTCCGTTGCTGTGTACTTCCGTCCTTTTTCCCCGTCTTTGTGTGTATTTCCATGTTCCGTTTCTCTCGCTCGGAAGACCACCGGTGTGCCGCACGAGATAGTCGGTAAAAAATCAAAGGGACAGCGCGGCAAGTGCTTGCTCGGTGAATGAGAGAGAGACAGAGAGAGAGAGAGAGATTCCAAATATATAGAAATATTTCAAAATTATATAATAATTTATATTATTATTATTATTTTTCTGAGAAAAAAATAAATATATAAGGACCTTCTCACGCGACGTCAACAATTTAGAAAGAGAAAAAATAATATTTACATTTATAATAATAATTATTATTATTATTATAATAAATTAATTTCTCAATAATGATATATTCATATTATCTCGTAATTGATATATGAAATACATATTATATAATAATTATATATATTACAATAAATAGCATACTATTATTATTATTACTATTTATCTTTCTAAATTATTGACGTGGCATGGGATGGCCCATATATATATATTTTTTTTTTCGTCGAAGTAGGGTTCATAGCCGTTAATTCGATATGATATTAGATTTTTCCAGAAATAATTAGTCATTCCGCCAAAATAATTACCAAAGAATAGAAAAATTGCAAGCATTTGAAAAAAGAAGCTCCAACCCGAATCAGCGCCTAGTAGGAGTGATTAAAGGTGGCTTAGAACGGTCAAGTTAGGTTTAAAATTGTTTTTTGGTCTCGATTGAGACCTAGGCGCGATCTAAATTCGAAAATCACTCTAAATAATAATCACCCTCGGATGGATATACCTATATATACAGGAAAAATCTCGTTTCTGGACCCCACGACGCGGTTGCGCGTTTCTTTCGCTCTTAATTCCATGACATGACGCTTTTCGAGTCGATAGGAACCCCGGCTCCATTAATAATCATCTTGCTGTATTTCCTCAATAGATTTCAATTGCCTAAATTCCGATGTTCTAATTTCTCACCATCTATCTACATAATTGCTACGACGACCCTTCGACCCACTCCCAACCATGATTAGGCAATATCAAACAACAAAACAACAAAAATCTTTGTTCACCAAAATAACCTTTTTTTTCTTCAACAACAAAACTAGTTCGATAGATGCATTTTATTTTCTCACGAGAACAACTAATGTTTTTTCTAATTATAAATTTGTCGATGTTCGGTCGATGAAGTTCGCGACTTGCTTGTACTGTGACGAAAGAGCCATCATGACTCGGTGTAATATTTGTAACAACCGTGTTTTGCCGCATGCACGATATGTGTATGGCGTTTTACTTGCGAAAGCAAGGCAACAACAGTAGAGCCGTAGCAAGCAGGTGAAAGTGCATTCGCTTCATTTCACAAGGTGTTCTCTATGCGCGGTGAGCACGCTTCTAGCCGATGCACGTACACAGCTTGGTACACACTCACACACACACACACACACACACACACGTACACGTACGAGTATATAAAGCAATGTGTAGCGACGTGCAATCGAGCCCGGTTGGCTTCGTTGCTTCTGCAACGCTGCCTCGTTTCGACGATCTGGTTGCCTACTTCGTTGAATCGAAATCGCAAGAAGTGAGCGACATGCGACCCAAAATCTCATTGTCCAACGTTCAACCTTCAGTGGTCACTCGGGGTCCAGAGGACCCCGACAGGATGTCAGCGTTTGAATTTGTACAAAAGTCGCAAAATAAAAATAATTTTTTATTTCCGTCTGAAATTTCTATCTTCTTGCATTCAAACGAATATACTTTTCGACTTGGGCACTATGGCGACAATTCTCAACTTGGAGTACAGTATCTCGACAATACACATCCGAAGTATTTGGCCAAACATTCAAATTTGAAGAATTTATCAATAATTTTGTTGAAAAGAACGTCACGTTGAAAATACTTTTTTTATTACAATTTTTCGAAATAACGAATTGCTTCTAATTTTTGGGGACTTGAAGAATATTTCAGCGTCTCCGACGTTACCAAATACAGAGGAAACACTAATTTAGGGCACAACTGCAAACACTTGACGTCGAAAAGGGATGGCCCGTGACCGTTATTAAATTTTACCGAAGCGCGACCGTCTAGGGTTCGACCCTCGTCGGATGTAACAACGTTCGGTGATTCTCGTATCGCGTGAATCACTCGCGACGATGCTTTTCACCGTTTATCCAAGATTCTCGTGGATTTACCATCGGCCTTGCCTCGCGTTCGAGCGTGAAGTTCCGCGTCGAAACGGAAGCCGGGGGCCGCGGCTCGTCGTAGCCGGTTATTCGATACGGCGGAACGCGAGTGAGACGTTAAAACGCCGGACGAGGATGAAACATCATCGCCACGTGCACGAAAACCATCGCGCGATAACTCGTTGACGAGGTTGAAAGTGCCGAGGTACGAAAGGAAAACAAGCACGAGATAACGTTCGTAACAAAACCATGGTTCGCGGAGTTACAAAGCTGGCGTGCAAATGGTTTTACAACCATGCATACTTTGTGTCGTCCATTAGGTAGATACAACTTCTGGGAAACCGAACTTACCGATTACACGACCATTCATCGACGATCTTTTTTTTTTTTTTTTGGTTGTCGAGCGTTCGATAAAGATCTTCCGTAATTGGGAAATTCGTTACTCAACGTGTTTTCCATTATTATGTGCGGTGGGAAAAATAAAAGACGGGGGAGAGGTGGAATATTAATTTCGTGGATATGATAAATATGTTAATAATAAACTTCGTTTTTTTTCTTTCAATAATGGATTTAATTATATTAATTTGATTTATGTCTACGAGTATAATTATTTTATATTCTATTCGATCAATATATTATTAAGAAATAAAAAATCTGTATTATGTCGATAATAATAACTTTATCAATATTTTATTTTCATATTATAATACCTGACTAATTAAGGCCTTTTAATAACAGAATAATATATTAATCAAATGAAATCAATTAATATTAATAATATTATTGATATTAATATTAATCAATTAATAATATATTGATAGTTATTTCTGTGTATAACTATAAATTTTATATTATTAAATAAATAAAACATTAAATTATTAAAAATAAATTTCTAAAATTGAATCATTAGTAAAAACATACGCACAAAAATAAACATATAATATTCTATCTATATATAATTATACACGTGTATTTATATATGGTATGCGTGTCTAATTTCGACGTCGAGCATCGCATCTCAAAAGATATTTCAGTCTACGTCGAGATATTCTCACGTCCATCGCGTAAATTTATTCCACCGTGGTACGTCGTTTCGTGTTTTTTTTCTCTCTTTTCAGGGCTCCCGGCTTAATGTGTCAATGACAGGGGACTTTAAATCGTTATCGCGGTTACCGATGCATCTGGTACGTAGCGCATGCCGCGAGGCGAGCGGGTGTTGTAGGCGACACGGGTATGCGATACGTACCGTATGAGTATTCATAGGACGGAAAAGGAAGTCATCGCGTACCGCATTCCAAGGAGCTCCGACACGGGCACGCCACGTACCCGCGCTTCGCGGATTAACTGTACAAACGCAAGTCGAGCGCGTGCGCCCTCGCACAACCGAGTTTCTACTTTGCACATGAATTCCGGGGGTATTTATTTCTCGGTGTGCAACTCGTTAAAAAAAAAAAAAACCGACGCCAATTATGTCATCGCGATCGTAGCTGCATGTATCTACACGGCCACGAGTGATTGTAATGGTCCGAACCGTGGAATCGCAAATGGAATTTCAAAATCGAAAATATACGCACTATCGGACGCGAGGCATTTTTTAATGACCTCAAACTTCGCGGGTGCATTTTTCTTTCTCTGTATCTTAATTTTTTGCGATTACTGAATTTTTTCGCGTCGTCAAATGCTCTCGTTGCGATCGCGGAGATTTTGATCGGGACGTTCTCTTTGTTTAGATCGAATGAATAATCGCGTTGTCGAAGAAAGCGATAATCAAACGGCTTGCACGAGCCATCGTCGAGCTCGACGCGGTTCAAGGATGCGGCCTTTGTCATTGTCGGTGCCGGTTGCGCACCGCGATGAATCAGCTGTGCGCCAACTGCGATATTTCGCTGTGACGCTGCACGCGTTGCAGCGACGTGTTTTTTTTTTTTTTTTTTTTTTTTTTTTACGGGGCCGCGTTGGGACTTTTCCGGCTGTCGGGTTTCAACATTCGGTTGATTTTTAGTCTTTTCTAAATGATCGTTGCACATTCCCCTGATGGCCGTATATGTAATTTTTTAATCACGTGCGGGTCTTGATAATCGATACTCGAGTAGTTCGGAAAATTACCGATTACAAATAATTTTTGAAAGTCTTTTTAATATACATGCCTAAATGAGTTAATAATATAATTAATGTAGTAATTTGATATTATTATAGGTCTGTGATTATTCATTTATTTATAGAGATATTTCTATTACACAGCTTTCCAATCATTATTTAGGGCCGACAATTCTTGGAACTATACAAGTTTCGATCTTGGGTAAAAAAAAAAAAAAAAAAAAAAATAAAATAATAATAATAATAATAATAATAATAATAAAAATAATAATAATAATAATAATAATAATAATAATAATAATAATAATAATAATAATAATAATAATAATAATAATAATAATAATAATAATAATAATAATAATAATAATAATAATAATAATAATAATAATAATAATAATAATAATAATAATAATAATAATAATAATAATAATAATAATAATAATAATAATAATAACAACAACAAAAACTATACAAAATATTCCGTTTATCATGTATTACCAGAGCCTTCGATATTTTTGATAAAAGAAGTTACGAAACCCCGGAAATCGTAAAAGTACGTCCGAAGAATTCACCGGGATTGTGACATAGACGCTCATTCGCTGCGCATATCTTCACCGATAGTCGCGGTCGTCGCCATCTGAAGTTTCACGACGATTGCGTTAAATCGTAAAAAAATGTTGTGTTTATTTACAGTTTGTCGACCGGTTGAAAATATATCGGGCCAACGACACAACCGATGGGTGCCAACTTCGCGACCAGAACATCCGAAGAAACAAGCGCGAAGGAAAATCGTGTCTGTGGATAACATTTACGAGGTAATTCGTTGCATTATTTACGACTGCGTTGCACGGCCAAACTTCTATTGACGATAAGAGACACGTGCCATACTTCCTCACTTTTTTTTACACTAATTTATCACGAAAATTTCGCGTTATTATTATTATTATTATGATTATTTTTACTATTATTATTTTTATTATTATTATTATTTCAATTGTTATTATTATTCCGATATTCGACCTCGAAGCTCGAACTTTGTTCTATCTTTGTCTACGGAACAATAAATAAAGTTTGACTCACGATCCGACAGTCTTGTTATTCCGTCGATCAGTCATCTCGTTTCTGTTATACCGGAATAATTGAATCACAGAACGCTTATGCGAATGAATAATATTTCCGAATCACGTATCGACGTGACGTGTCCTAAATCCCGCGAGGGACGATTGTAACACAGATTTATCATTAATTCTGGATCAAACATCGACGGATAACGAGACGCTAGTGCGACAACCGTTTCCCATCTTCGTAGATAAGAATGCGTTAGAAAGGAACGATACAATTAAATCACAACACGTCGTGCTCTGCGCAATAGACTTTGGTACAGAGGAATTCGCGAAAAAAATGAGAAAAAATGGAAATTAGAAAAAGAAATGAAAGGGGGAAGAAAAGTATGGTAATTTCGTGGAACGGGAAGGAAAATGGGGTCACGGGTTAGCGTGGAAACATGAAGATCTTGCAACTGTCTCGCAACCGTCGACCGGCTCCATCGATTAGATATAAACGCCCATAATAATATAAACGTTTTGCCCGCATACATCTATATCTATGGATATATGCACGCAGCAAATGCATCTTCATTGTTCTCGTTCCGTTCGCTAGTCACGCAGTCTCCTTCGGCTATTATTAATCCTTCGATCTCCGATGACCAAACGATTTTTCATTTATTCATTTTTTTTCTTCATTTCGCTCTCTATCGCCAATCTGCCGAGTGAATCTTCTCGACGACAGGCGAGCGAGCGAGACGCCGATAAAGCGAGACAGAGAAAGAGAACGAGATAGAAGCTAATTGCGAGATAAGAAAGCCGATCGCGTTATCTCCGCAAGTTCTCGATGCATCGGAAAGAAAAAAAATTCAATTTAGAAGAAAAAAAAACGAGGGTACGAGCCGAGCGAATCTGTAGAGCCTCGACGTGTGTATACGTATACGTATCTCGTCACTACGTTCAAGGATTTCTTTGTTCGACGCTCAGCTCGCGGCTCTGTCTCGTTGCCGTAACCTCCACCAGACTCTGTGACGGTGCGGAGCTCGATGGACGACACACACACGCGCGCGCACACACATACGCACAACAACCGCGTAAAGATCTATTACACGCTGTGCGCAGCGTGCAACCGTATTGTATACAGTACGTCTTACGTGCGTTTTCTTGGCATTATAGTTTCTTGAAGCTCGCCGACGACTGTTAATACTATAACGCAAGCCGCGTAATCCCGTTTACACGTGCATGCTGCACCTGAACGTGAGTAACGAGAAGCCTCCCCTTCATCCCCGCCTCTCGCCGTACGCGGCCGCCCGCCCGCCCCCGCGGGTTCTCCGGCACTTCGATTTACTTCGGTTGTGCGCTCGAAACAGCTGGTCTTCGTGAGGGCAACCCGGAGAATCGCGTTCAGCGGTTCGCCGGACAAAGGCTAATAGACGAGCCGTGAGAGAATCTCGAGTGGCTCCCCGCGAGAGAATAAAGTCGAAGAAACGTGTGTCAACATTATTCTTATGTTCACTCGCTACTTGCCACCTATCCGGGGAAAATTAAATAATGATAGTAATAATAATGATAATAATAAAAATGAAAAAAAAAATAAAAATAATAATAATAATAAAAATAATAATAATAATAATAATAATAATAATAATAATAATAATAATAATAATAATAATAATAATAATAATAATAATAATAATAATAATAATAATAATAATAATAATAATAATAATAATAATAATAATAATAATAATAATAATAATAATAATAATAATAATAATAATAATAATAATAATAATAATAATAATAATAATAATAATAATAATAATAATAATAATAATAATAATAATAATAATAATAATAATAATAATAATAATAATAATAATAATAATAATAATAATAATAATAATAATAATAATAATAATAATAATAATAATAATAATAATAATGATAATAATAATAATAATAATAATAATAATAATGAAAATAATAATAATAAAAATAATAATAATAATAACCTGACATACCCCAGCAAATTTTCGAGCGCAATTTTTTCTAAGATTTGCTCTTCAAAATGATTTATTTATTTAATGATATACGAAAGAGTCAATGACACCTTTTGGGCTCATTTCAGAAGCTTCAAGGAGTACCAAGTATTTTTTTTTTAAGTTCAGATGACGATTAGTGGAAAGAGAACATGTGAACGGAGAAATAACGTCATTTTTTAGAGGTGTACACAACGAAGGATGATAATCAATGAACTAAATTCCGTCGCAATTGTTTGACCGATCAATGCGTTTCTTTCGAACCAAAGATATACCGACCATTTCAAGATTGCCGCGAGATGCATATTATAATTGGTTCAGTGATGAAATGAATCATCTCTGCTACGTCGTACTTCCCGTATCTGCGTTCGGGTATTTTCTCGCACACGGGTCTTCCCCGTCGATCATCGACAATAACCTTATCGCATCGCGTTGCACGTATTATATCTCGTACACGCTTGCGGTAGATGCTTCATCATCGTCTTTCTTTTATTACTATTTCTATTCTTTCAATTATTCTTTTTTATTCTCGTCAGGCCCATCGTTCCGGTTGAAAAGAGGAAGCACAAAAATAACGCTCGAGCCTTGTGCACGGACTATACATATAGATAACATCGTTGCATTCGTCGGGCACTCATAGTCGTTGATTCTTCATTTTTTTTTCTTCATTTTTTTATCTTTGTTTTTTTTCCCCCGTACCGTCGAGAGTTCAACGACTCGACGCGTCGTTGGTGCACACATAAATCCGAACCCACTAAAAACGGAGGCTCTCGGTTCACAGGCGAATGTTTCATACGAGCCGTGGGCACGAACGAGAAACAGTGACAAAAAACGGCTAGAAGGAGAGAGGGAGAACAAGAGAGAGAGCGAGAGACGAATTTGAGAGCGCGGGAGGAAGAAAACTGGAAAGAGAGAACCTTGGGCAATCCGAGGAGGCATAAAGTCTCGCGACGTCGTGGCTCTCGTCGATGCCGGCACGTTGCCCATTGTTTTCGCGGTCGTTTTTCGTATTAATAAACGCATACAAACGAACCGGCCAAGGGGCCCCTTATTATCCGAGCCGTGACATCGATAATGCATGGGCCAGAGACTCGCGCCTTCTACTTTAATCCTGACGCACACGTTGATACCACTACAAATTCCCGCTGAATAACACCCCCTACCACCCCACGGCCCGTGCCGTCGGCGACATCGGAGTTCGTCTTATTTCGACGTTGTCGTTTGTTCGTAAGCGGAAACAACGCTGCGTAAGCCGTCGACGATGCTCTTTTCACCCCCCCCCTCCCCGGGTGAACAACGGAGTAACTGTGGCGTATGATAATAAAATTAGTAGTGGAAGTGAAAAAGATCTATTGCTAATATAATACATTCATTTCGCCTTTCTATTATTGCTGTTTATTTATTTATTTATTTATTCATTTATTTATTTATTTATTTATTTATTTATTTATTTATTTATTTATTTATTTATTTTGTTATTTTTATAATGATATTGTTTTTTTTATTTAATTTTAAGGTTGCCAAATTCTCATCGATCCTTCGGTCCGCAGTGAAATGATTATTTTTTTTAATACTTAACGCACGCGAAGCAAGAAAAAAATTAAAAATCGTATCAAAATACATTCGGACAAATCGCGTGCCCGACAACATTCAACCCGTCGGGCGTTCATGTGTAAGCCGTTTGTCGTGTTTGCGTAATCGCCGTAAAATGTTGTTTCTAACGGATTCGCGAGACTCAGCAGCTGCGCATAAATTTCTCGGCTTTGTGTGTTCGGGGTTGAAAATTCATGATTGTACGTCGGTTCTGGCATTGTTTTCGCGCGACGTTCCATTGCCGGACGAGGTTGTGACGGTGCTCGCGCGAGAAATCGGAATTTCCATTCTCCTTGGGGCCAAGATTGGTCAGACACTGTCCGGTGTTCTATGCACGTATGGGGTGTTTCACGCGAAATCCGACGGTCGAGACTCTTACTTCGGTCGATTCAGTTCATTATTATTTTTTTTGGTTTTTATTTGACCCCCAGAAATAGTCCTGATTTTTTCAGATTTTAGGATCTACCTGCAACCCCATAAAAATTGAAACAGTAGCTTCAAATGAGGAAAATCATACGTAGACTTAATTGAAATTTTTTATTTTTTATTTGTTGAATCTATTTTTTTGTTTCGTTTATGATTTTTTTTTTCTAATTAATCAATAAAAATGATTATATTGAAAATAGTAAAGGTAATAATAATAATATTTCTTATTTCGATACGGTTTTAAATAATTAATAATATTTTGTATTTCAGAAAAAAAAATCGTTACAATGAAGATCCTGCTGTGAAATTTTAGCAAGCTTCATTTATCGCCTCACTGGAATCACACAAAAAAATATCAAAATTTTCATCCATGTCGAAGTATACTATTCCTCATTCGTGGGTAATTTTGTACATGCTTTAAGGGTTGTAGTGGGATTCGAAAGTTCTAAAAAAAAATCAGTGGTGTTTTTCAGCTCAAACGAAATCTAAAGAAAATCACGAGCTGAATCGACAGGGATCAAGATGTCGAGCGTCCGATTCGCCGTGGAATACCTCATATACATTCGCACGTATAGAATTATGTTTATGGCTCAACAGAGCATGTTGCTTGTAGGTCGGAGGTACACGAGGTGTATCTACTGTGCCGCTACCGATGCTGCAGCTTCTGCTGCTGCTGCTGCTGCTGCCGATGGTAGATTTCGCGATTGCCAAGATGCTACCGGTGTATAGCCATTCTGCGAGAGAACAAAGTTCCGAGTATCGCATAGCCATGAGCGGAACTCTCGCGGCCACACAGTCAACGATTCACACTGACATTGAACGCCGCGTGTCGGCGGTGCTGTTTCAAAGGTCTCGATTATCCTCGGAATGCGCAAGAATTGCAGCCATTGCAGAGAGCAATGCTGCTGCTGTCGCTGCCGTGCTGCTGCTTCGGCTGTTAAGCTGCTGCACGGAACCACCGTCGAACCGTATCCGAGCAGTGTCACGCGAAAAAATCGGATGCGGATCGAAGTCCCGAATATTCAACGTTCCGACAGGTCGATAGATCGAATTAAAAAGCTTCGAAAATAAATGTACCGACTCGATCTGGCTTCGGATGTCGATGTCCCGAAAGATCTGAATCCCGAAAACCAAACCATTGGCAAGTCAAAACTTTTACAGGCACCAATCGGCCGTCCGAATAGAATAAGCCACCCTACGCCGAGACGAAGTAAAACTATTGTCCAAATCTAATCTATCTGCCTCCGAATTGTCGCCATCTTCACGCGGTCGAACGACCTACGCCACACTGTATCTGTGTATACGTTTTCGGGATTTCGATCTTTCGGAATATTGTCATTCGTAGCCATGCCGATTCGGTACATTTACTTTCCGAGCATTTTAATTCGATTTATCGACCTGTCGGAACATCGAATATTCGGAACTTCGATTGGCACCCAGCCGAAGAAGTTTCGGTAACACGCGACGAATGTCTGATAATGGTCGACGACTATAACGGGGTCAATCACTCGTACGACAACCGTGGCAGAATGAAATAACTTAATTCCAAAGATGAATTTGCATTGCTGATACACGAGTGGCTATTATCGGTTACGCAATCGCGATGCAACGGCGTGGTAGCGCACGCGCGTTGCTAAACTCTCGCGCATGTCTGATTGCTGTCACGAAATTACGTTTGAGATTTGGCAGTGACGATCCGGATAGTACGAAGATATTAATTAAAATCGTTGCGATAATTAGTCGTGAAGATATCGTAAATAGATTAATGTTTAATTATGGCTTTATCGATATTTATGAATTTTTATTTTGGATAAAAAAGATTCGGTTGGGTATCAAATTTTGACAATATGTGGAGATAGGGCATGAATACGGACGGTTTAAGGCAATGCAGCGGAAGAGGAAAAAAGGGACGAATGGGACAAAATAAGAGAAGCGAAAAGAAAAATTACTAGATTGATAGGCACGAATCAAATCCATCGGTCAAGATTATTATTCGCGAAAAAATCGTCAATCAAAAAAAGATTAATATCGATTCGAAATGCAGTAAAAAAAAGGGACAAAAATGAGAAGCGAAAAAAAGTTACTAGACATTGATAGGCACGAGCCAAATCCATCGGTCACGATTATTATTCGCGAAAAAATCGGCAATCAAAAAAAAATTAAAATCGATTCGAATCCAGCGAAAAAGGAAAAAGGCAAAAAAAAATTACCAGATATTCATAGACAAAAACGAAGTCCATCGAATGATTGAAATCGATTCATCGATATTTGCAAATTATTAGTCCAGACGAAACAGCTCATGCTGCATCAAATTCTCACTCGATGTAAAAGTAGGGCCCAAATCCCGAGCTTTCGACCCCGAAAAAAGAAAAACGGGACAAAAATGAAGAGCGAAGGAACAAAAAAATAGAAAATAACTGCATATTTCGTAATTGACAAGAGCCGAGTCCATCGGTCACGATTGTCACTTTAGCCCATTGCACTATTGCAGACTAGCGTACGATTGGGAGCATGGTACTGTGTTAGCCTCTTTCTCACTCCGACTATATCCGTACTCCCGGTCGATCGCACGATCGCGTTCGCGTCTCGTGTTACGTCGCCGGCTCGACGCGCACACGCGTCGTTAAACCGGCGTTGAACACATATCCACTCACACGGACATACAAGGGAGACCCCGTGACACGTTGTTGCTGCTGTTTGAACGAGATGAAGAGGGATAGGAGCCGCGAGTAAAAAGAAAAAAGAAAAAAGAAAAAACGAAGAAGAAGAGGAAGAAGAAGACGAAGTAGTAGAAGAAAAAGAAAAAAAAAGAAGAATGCAGATGTTCCGTACGCGAAACTGTGACAAACCTCGTTGGCCTCCGCTCCGTCCGTCCTCGCGAGGCTTTTCCAGGCATCGTTGCGGAACATCACGGCCTTCCGCCCCTTCACCAAACCTTTCGCGAGCTTTCGTTATTAAAAATACAAACGTCACGAAATTTTTTCTCGAAAAAATCAGAAAAAAAATCCCCACGAAGGAATGTCGAAAATGAAAACACGCAAACACTCGGAACAAAAAAAAATTGCAAGCTCGATGTCTTGCCTCGGAGAGAGACACGGAAACGCGATATTGGCGCGTCGCTGCTTCTCGGCTACTAACCGGCTATCGTCGCAACGTTTGTTAACGTACTTTATTGACGCGGAGAACTCGCGGCTCGAGGAGGAACCTCGCGGGAAACTACGCACAAACGCTTGCTCTCGCGTTACGACATTGTATTGTTGTTACATAGCAGTATGTGCGAGCGTGTGGGCGCGTGTCATCGCCGATAAGGATAATGGACTAGGAGAAAATCGAGAGCGTGTGCAAGTGTTCATCTTTTCACCGTTCGTCGACGAAGATCTCGGATTTATGAATAAACGGACGATAGTGGGATGACGAGATTTCTTTGTTGTTGCGTCGTTACATCTTTCTCCCTCCCGCGCTTTTGATCGCGATATCTCGTACTCGTTTGATATAAGCCAATAGAACGTGTAGCCGCAACGTAGGTCTTCCGGTCTGTCCTTCGCACGGATTTTACATTTCTTGTACCTTGCTGCGCTCCAGTGTGATTGCCAACGTCTATATTTATATTTATATTTAGGCCGAAGAAGTATGTATGCAGACAGATACGGAGGAGGTAACACGAAAATGAATAAATATAAATATATATAAAATAAGAAAAACCTACACATCCTTGTACAAAAAAACCCGAGATTCGGATTCTCGGTAAATTTCAATTCGAATAATACAATTTCGAATCTATGGCCTTTTGGAACATGGACCGTTCGGAACTTGTATCCGACCCCGCGTATCTATATTTCCCTATACAAGCCTCCAGGCGATTCTCGCTAAGAGCCGCACGATAAACGCCGGCCGGTCGATCGTTCGATTCGAGAGTACAGCTGTTAAATGAAAAAAAAAAAACAAGAAAAAGAAAGTATTTTACGTTCTCGTTGATCGAGCTACGAACAGTGTCCATTGCCGCTGCGTCTATACGGGTAGATTCACACATACATACCTCCCCCCCTCCGCCCTCTCCCATACATACCCAGCTAAATCACAGTTTATACGCTCTATACCCCGGGCTCGAACGAGGTCACACGCCGGAGATAGCGGTTACAGCCAACAGCGGGAGAGCTCGAGCACCAGAGTGACGGTGCAACAGCGTCCACGTGGCCGACCCGGTACTGCACTTAAAACTCCGACCGTTAGCCACCAGCGTACACACACACACATAGACACACATCGAGTCTCTCGTCTACATTCTACGGTTCAATTTCTCGCCAGCGCTCGTACATACACACACGGATATATATCTGTATATGTATATGCACTTATAGACATACCACTCGCTCGTTCGCTCTTGTACGCCTAGTACGTGGACGCCTACTACACGATCCATCAGTCATGCGGCTTTTTAACTACGTACTTGTACCTCGCCTTTGCATCTCTTCCACACGAGGACTTTCGATCTTGCGCATGGACTCCGTGCCAACGCAAACATTCGACTTGAAACCCCCGAAAAAATTATTTCTCGGTCATCGATGAGCCGTCGAATTTATTTCGTCAAAATTAGGACGAAGGAACAACGCGGATGTGCATAAAAAATGTGTTTATTCATTTTTAATTAACTCGAATGGGATATTTTTTTTTTTGGAGTAAGGTTTTGCTTCGGGGTCATTTTTTTTTCGACGATGTCTGTTTGATTGATTACACCGTCGATCATCGACGACGGTTTTGATGCCTCGTATCATCACAATGTTGTCATATTTCGATGAGGCAACAATTTGCAACCCGAGACGCATTCCGATCGACCCCCTTTCCCCCGTCTGCACCCCGTTAGTCACAAATTTTTCGTTGTTGTTTTGAAATCCGTTGTGGCGTTGCAATCCGCGCAGCGTAACGACGCTGCGATTTTACGGCGAAAGTTTGTGTACATGCACACACACACGCCCGGAGAGAGGGAGAGAGAGAGAGAGAGGAGGAAGAGAGCGCAAGAAACACATTGCCAGGAGTCGTCGCAGCTACGTAGTTTGTGCATCGGCGGGGTTTCGGACGGCTTATTACGAACTCGGAGAAAGGAAAGGATTTCGTGTGGGTCGCGTTGGTTTTGTTACTCGACGGCCGATCGAGAGTGAAATTCGGAAGTGGGTGAAAGAGAGCGAGATACAACGGTGCGGTGAGTAACGAGGACCGGTTCGGCCGCGGAATCTGGAACGTGCGGCACGCATCGCGTCACGTACGTATCAATTGGGTCATTACACGCGGCTGAGCGTCGACGAGGGAAGAGGAGGGGGGAGGAGGGCCCTCTCTAGTCCGGGACGGGCCAATCGCGATAAAACCGTATCGTCGCGACGGCACAACGATTATCAGCGAAATTCAAGATTTGCGAAAGAAAAAAGAAGATCGAAATGAGGAAAATGGGAATGAGAAATGGAGAAAAAAAATAATGTCGAGAATATTGAAAGATATTATTCGGGTATTCACTTGCTACTTGCCAGAGTTTGGAAGATTATAAATATATATATATATATTGTAGTAATAATTAATAATAATAATTTATTATTTAGTGAATTATTAAATTATTATCATATTATTCGGAATATTGAATCGATTAATTAATTATTAATTTCTTGAAAACCAAATCTCATCTTTATCATTATTATTATTACTATAATTATTATTTTTATTATTATTATTATTATTATCATCATTATGTTGTATCAATAAGATTAATAATTAATTAATAATAATTAATAAACAAATGTATTTTCTCAACCATCAATCAATCCCCCACCGTTTATGACCAAACTGTCGGCTACATATCATCATAATTCCCAATACGGGGGTTCGATTCGGGCGATAGCGAATGAAAAAATCGTGTCCCGGGCGAACGATCGAAATCTCGGGCGCGGTAGTGCCGGTAGACGGAGAAGCGGCACATGGACGTGGCAGAAGGACGGATAAGGAGAGCGTGAATAACGAGAGAACGTTAGGCTCGTGATATAACGACGCACGGGGATTGCGTAAAACTCTGGCACGCTCCCTCGCGCGATCCGCGTCTTGGTATATAGGCCCGCGAGCCGTGGCCCCCTTTCGCTCCCACCCTTTCGCCACCTTACCCTCTTTACCCGGAGCACCGCGTCAAGCCGGCCACATCGAGCGCGCACATAGCCGATCGACGCCGGTTTGCACGAGGAACACAACGAGGAATGAACCAACGGAACCGGGGAAAAGATACCCGTGCGTCGGTGTGAGAACCATCGCACTCGGTGGTTAAACCTTGCTGCACCATAACCACCACCGCCGACGCAACTGACTACGGCGAAAGTTTTTGCGTACCGAGTTTTTCCGATAAGAAGCGTTTTTGAGGTTCTTGTGATGTATTTGAACGGAAGCCCATGGGATTTTGAAGATGGAGTTTATTTTGAAATAATATTTATTTGATCGATGAAGGGTGCTTTTATTTCATATAGGTGACGATAGAATATATTATCAATATATATCATAGAACATATGACAATAGAATATATATATATATATATATATATATATATATATATATATATATATATATATATATAGACAAATTAATTTTATCTTAAAAAATTAGGAATATTTGCAACGAATGGAAGAACAATCCGAGTTATTTTTGGAAGAATTTTTGTGTCCCTCAAATAAACGCCCATGGCCTTTTCTCATCTGAATCAGACGCTCGTTCGCGAGTTAATTAACATTCCATCTTCGTTGTTACGCTACCGGAAACGTCGAGCATTATTTTATCCTCGTCGTTTAATTGCATACTTAACTCTTGCTATTTTCCTGGTTCACCTGATTTATTTCGGTTAACTCGTGGCCGGAAACGGTTCAACGACTCGTCGAATCGTTCAGCGAACCGTGCAATTGTCGAGAATAATTGTTGGCTCGTACTTTAAGACATTTTCACACGTTATAATCACCGCGACGAAAGTCGTTTCGCCGTGCAGATGCGAGAAAGCGAGTCAAGGGAAAGGAAAGAGCGCGAGTGTTCTATGCTTACTCGATTATGATAAACACTTATATTCAACGGATATTTACCGGCACTAACGCTACTGGTATCAGCAAAAACAGCGGCAGCGGTAGCAGTAGTTTGAGTAGCCGCGGTATGTGGTAGAAGTAGTTAAGTAGCTTATGAACGTGTGTACCGGGGTTTTTTTTTATAAGAGTCCCATCCAGATACAGACCCTTCTAGGCGTATATTTGGATTTTGATTTCCGAATAGACTTTCCATAGAGTTTTATTTGGGAGTAACAATTACTCTTCCAAAATTAAGTTGAATTGCTCTTTGGATTGGGGGGAAATGAAAATTACTACTACAAGATTTCTCGCCTTGCAATTATTATTTGACTCTTATTTGTCTTAGGTATTTATAATTTTTTGAGATGATAATAATAATTTTTTATTGTACACTGTTCTATCGTTGCATTATTTTAAATAAGAATCTATAGACAACTCGTGTATAATGAATCGAACGGTATTCAATATTCATTGTTGTTATACAATATGTATAAATTAATAATTTGCATGCATACTAATAATAATAATAATTATTATTATTATAATATTAATTATTAGTTATTATAATTATAATATCAATTATTAATTATTATAATATTTATTATTATTATTATTATATAATAATAATAATAATCGATTGAATTAATATTTCATACAAAAATGATTGATTCAGTAGAAGATATTTTATTATCAATTTTATTATTTATATAAAAAATATTAATTTATGCATACATCAACAATAAATATTGAATACTGTTGGACTTGTCATATATGAATTGTCCATAAGCAGTGTGCGGTCAGTATACCGTATATACACAACAATTTCCATATCTATAACTATATATATTCCTTACATACTCTGTACATAGATTATATTCTTTCTTTTTCACTTGGGTAAGTAACGTGGCAGGTTGTAGAACCGTCGACACATGTACATCGTACACGGGTCACGAGAACGGTATACTTTCTACATAATTGGCCGTAACAACAACAACAATGTCCCTGGTTATCCAGTTGGCTGGGCTATGGGAATCCTTCTCTCTAACAGTTGTTTCGTCGACTAATCTTCAAACATTAACTTCCCCCCACATCTTCGTCGTTCCTACGGTCTTCTCGCAGTTACGCAGCTAGAGTGCGTTATGAGCCACCGTAGAAAACGTTTCCCTTCGAGTCCACGCGAGTTAACCGAATTAATCTCCCGTTATCTCTCGCCTCGCGTTCTCCCTGCTCCCACTCCACGAGTAAGCGCTGACCCCTCCGCCCCCTTTCGCCGCACGAACGTCTTGGAATACGAGTACCCATGTACACGCGCGTCCTCTCGGGATTCTCATCTGTTTTATTACCGCATTAACCCTCATCGGTCACACTTCGGGGGAATTTCATGACGATCACAGGGGGTCCTTTCGACCCCTAGCTCTAAAATTTGCGCCGTAAATTAGTGTTTTCATTATTTCGGAATGTAAAAAATGCCAAAGTATTCACTGAATCCTCGAGAACTAGGAGTCATTTTTTTCGAAAATTATAATTTTTACATGGTTAGAGAAAAATTTTAAAATCAAAATCGACGAAAAATTGATCTTTTTTTTTACAATATTTCTGACTTTTTCGAATTTGAATATTTTTTCAAAGTAATTTAGGTTTATACTGTTGAAATACTATATTGTAAAATAAGAATTGTCGCAATATCAGCGGCTTCAAAAATCCCAGAAAAACTAAAAACCGACTAAATTATGAAAATAATTCAAATTATTTCCATTGATTCAACAAATAGTACCAACATTCGAGCACAAAAAAATCCTGGTTAGCCATTCGTTCTAACGCCTCGAGCAGGGCACGAATTCCGTAACTCCTTACCCCCCTCCCTCCCCATCGAGAGGAATACAGACGCAGCTTACGACGGGTTTAAAATTGCGGTTGATGAAAATTACAAATCCGACGGTGACAATAATAAACGACGTTTACGGTAATCATCCAAGATGACGAAGGAGGCAAGATCACGGAACGAGGATCTCGCGCCGCACGGATGCACGTGTGTGCCATCGCAACTTCGACCCACTTATTATCTGAGAAAGGCTTTGCTGGTTGCGGCTTTACTCCTGCCCCCCCCCCCCCCCTCCTGCCGTCCCTTCCGCCCCTTCAACCCGCCACGCGAACAGATACCCGACGGTTTTCTCTCTAGCCTTCGCCCTTCTCTCTTCGCAATCTCAACGAGTACACACACATACACACACACATTTACGTATCGTCGACACCGAGCAATCAGCCACTTTTCCATCGTCGCCGCGGCGAGAAAACAGTCCCCTCACTGTTCAATACAGTTGGTCCGCCGGCTTCGAGTGTACCTCCTGGCTTCCGCAGAACGATCCGGCATCGGCCACCGCAAAATTACCTACTCGCGTGTATCTTCGAGAATTGCACAAACACTCGCCACGCGCGTCAGCGCACACACAGCTGAGTGTGTTTCTATGTATTCATGCATGTTTGCCTTTATTTTTTTCGAATACGGCTTGCAACTAGCAGGGAGTACGTCGTCCCTGGCTCGACGTACATTCGTAGATCTCTCGTGAAAAGACTTGTTAAATACCGGCTTGGTACTGATGCACAGGAACGAGAACACACGCGGTCTACGTTGCCAGGGCGGTTGTTTGTACTTTTTATTTTTATTCCCGGTCTTCTTCGACGAAACGCGGCTAAGCATGCAGGAAGCGATACCGCGGGGCACGGTTTTTAAGGTGGTCGCACGCGGTACCGATAACGCGCTCAATTACACGTCTGTATGTATATTTATATGGTTTTTGAAACGTTATTTCTCTGTTGGTTGTTTTGGTTCAAAATTATTACACCTCATTAACGGAACACGTGGTCGTCGCGTGTGGGAAAATCACATGGTGCTGGTGATCTTGATCCGTTGAAATTATGGGGTCTGACCAACGAGACCACACGGTGAATATATTCCACGAAACAAAATTGAATTGGAATAATAGGTAAAATGTAATGCCAAGTGGAAAAATGTTATGTAGTCTTTTGTGTAGTTTTGTACTTCTTTTTATGTAGTCTATTCCCAATTCCATATATAGGTTATCCATAGACTATATGTAATTTTTGAATATATCATTGCATTATATTAAAGAGAATTATATACCTATTATTATTATTCATGGAATCGTTATATTTATTTTTTAATTTTTTTAATCGAACGTATATAATTCATATATAGGCTATACATTATTTTTTTCCTTGAGATGTCATTCAAATGAAACATTTCAATTTCTCGGTGGCACGTGGATTTTTCTTGTATATATCGAATCGTTCTAGAGGATGAGAGCATCAAAAATCCAGTGACCATGTTTCTCTGACACCCTCGTAGATGCATGCATATACATATGCACGTGCATAGAGTGAAAGACTGGAAGAAAAAACGTTTCGATTGTACGAAGTGGCGAGGAGATCGTAAAACGTCTGTGGCGCATTATTCCCGGAGTGTTACCTTGCACGCGCAAGGTCGCCTTATCGATTCTTCATATACATACGCGTATGTACACATATAA
The DNA here is from genome assembly GCA_963971145.1 of Sussaba pulchella. Lineage (NCBI taxonomy): Eukaryota > Metazoa > Arthropoda > Insecta > Hymenoptera > Ichneumonidae > Sussaba > Sussaba pulchella. Next base: position 18,500,983 of record OZ020165.1, read on the forward strand.
CTGCGCGTTAATGCAACGACGTGCAAGTTACGCCCGTGCACTCCGCAAGCCGGCTGCCGTTGCCGCAACTGCGCGTTGTCGCTCGCGGCTCGCGTTGGTGCATCGTTTGCCACTCGTTACGTCACTAATGCGTATGCTTGTTTGCCCGTGTGATCCCAATCGCTGTTTTGCAAACACGCCGCAGATAGTACGAGCGGGAAATAGACAACCGCACCGATTTCTCGCCGATGTGTCTTCCGCGTGTGTTCAACGGTCACGTCGAACCCGGGTTCACCGGTCAGCTCGCACGGAATTTCGGAGCATTGCGGTTATGTCCACCACCATATCATTACCACCACTGCCGGACTTTCCTCGATAACGCGTTCGACCGAAAGTTTTGCGTCGAAAAAAAAATATATGTTCTTTTTCTTTACGGCCGAATGCGGTTACCGCTCGGAGCAAATATCTCGGTTTATCGTTGAATCGTTTTCTTGGTTGTATCTTATTTGTTTTTTTTTATTTAATCATTTTTTTCTTCGTCTACGCAGTTGGGAATTCAATGATATGATGATTGTAGCATAAATTTGATGATTTTTTTTTTAATTCTCTCGATTGCATATGAAAATTGGGGAATTAGAAGCGGAGTTGTGATTACTCTTGTTCCCGACAGACTGCATGGTAATTATGCACGGATGTGGTTATTTAAATCAATGATTGCTTTTTTCGATATAAAAATTTGAGAAAATCGGATGAACTATTTTTTTCAAGCTTTGTGAATATTTCTGTAAAAAATTGTAAGATTTGTTTTTTTCTCTCAATATTGGCATCGGTACGATATTAAATTTGTAAATTAAATAATTTTCGTTTTCGCCGACCCGTGACAAATATCTGTTTTTATCATGCATTTCGCGATTGTGCAGTAGATGCACACTCGCGCGGTCGAATTGCGCGGCTACTCGCGGGCAAACGCGTAGTTTTTCCGGGTACGTGCAACGGGAAAGAGCGTCGCGGGGAGGTTCGGGGGTGACGGGCAAATCGTATCGGGGGTACGCGGCGTTACAGTAGCCGCGGCTGGAGAGCGAGAGAACCGAGAGAAAAATTAAAGGCCGAGGATAGCCGGTTAGGTTCGCATTATTTTCCCGTAGACGTATCCCGTGTATATACGCGGACGCGCTAGCCGCGAGAGGAAATTGCCGAGAAGGTGCACACGAGCATTATTATATGCATTTAGCCCGGACACGCGGCATAGAATTTTCCATGCCGCATTTATATACATATAGATAGATAGATGAATTTATATATGTATGTATGCGCTTATACGTACTGCATATGTACATAGCATACATTCTATAAACAGAGAAATAACCTAAATAATAATAATGATATTCATAATAATAATAGTACCAATAAGACTTAGATTATTATTATTATTATTATTATTGATATAACTATTAATTATTATTATAATATATGAAGCAAAATAATGATAATAATAATAATAATAATACCTAATAATAATAATAATACCTAATAATAATAATAATAATAATAATATTAATAATAATCATAATAATAATAATAATAATAATAATAATAAAATTAATAATAATAATTATAATAATAATACCAATTAAACTTAGATTATTATCATCATTATTATTATTGTTGTTGTTATTACGATCATTAATCATTATTATAATATATACAACCAGAGACGCATCCGTTGACCTCGTATCCGCGGTTCGAATAAAATCTACGGTAAAACGATGCGCCACGTGCGTTCGAATCGCACGATTATGCGCGTTAGTGGAAATGCAACAACCGGGCGGATGGAGAAAATACGGGTTGTACGCACGCGTGCCGTGTTGCGGCGAACCTCGCCTCGAACGCCCGCCTATATAACGGGAAACGGGAATTACGCGTTTCTATTGAAAACAAAAATTAAGAGTACATCGGGAGAATCCCCTTCTCGCCCTTCCCCCCCCGGCGCCCCTCCGCCGCGTCGTTACTATTATCCGCCGTAGGCAACGTACGGCTTCCACTTCACGGTAATTCTTTTGTAATTACCGAGTACAAGTGCATCGCGCTGTAACCTCTGCGCCGTTGAATTTACAATCGACGACTGCGTGGCAACGGCGTCGCGCACCCTCGTCTCTACCCCTCCCTCGCCGCGAGCTCGCGTTTCCGCTCGTTGAATTATTTCCGCCTTGTCAATCGGTCGCACCGCACGGTTTTAGAAACCCTTCGACGGGGTTATCGTCTAGTGAAATAATCTTTTCGTATTCACGAGAGTGTCGGCTTCTTTTCCTGGTTAATTCTATGAAATTGAATTTGTTCGACAGAATTGTCATTGTTTAAACATTTTTTTTTCTTTCCATCTATCTCTGTCTCTCTCTCTTTAGATCTCGATTAAGAAAAACTTTTCCGAACGTGATTTATCTCACAATGTAGAATGTCGATTTGGCTCTAATCGTGATTTTTATCACAGGTGATACATTTTTTTTCAAACATCAGTCCGATACGTCGTGAGCCACGTGGGTGAGATACGTCGATTGCGTTTTTGGTAAGACGATGATCAAAGATTCCAGAGTGCCTTATATACATCGTGCAGCACGCGCGCTCGCGTTCTTTCGCAATTGGCTCGATGCCGATCACCGGAGCTCGGACGGTGGCGGGGGCGGTGGCGAACGTGTACCGTAAGCCGTAGCCCCGGACTTGGTTACGTTGCGACGATTGCACTTTGACAAAAGTCTGACAGAGTCGACTGCGCCTCGTTACATACATATACGCTTGTTCACGCTCGATCGCCGGTCGGCCGGTTTTCCGAATTTCCAAATCGTTTTGTTTCTTCGTTCATTCTTTTATTATGTTTTATGTTTTTATTTCTCTTTTATTTTGAAATCGTATTGCGGGTACGGGACATTCACTCACGTATAACGAAATACAACAACGTCGGGGCAATCATCGTTCGTGCATTTCGCTCTTGCGGCCGCGACGATTACCGATTCGATATATTCAAGGTCCACCAGCCAGGAGGCCATTTCCCATTCCATCGGCAAGACCACCGCTGGTTGTGTGGGTGTGTGCGTGTGCATGGAAGGATATACGTATATTCATGTCGATCGTCGATGCTGTTTATGGTGCACCCGAAAGCGGAAAAGGCCAGAGCGAGGCTCGGTTCCACTACTCGAAATGCACGACGACCGTTATAACTGGATATGAGGAACGACGCGCGTTCAACCCCGCGACGTGTTACACGTAACAACAATTTCCCAATGCAGCTTGGATATTCGAGGACGTTTATAATTGTTGCCACACGATTAGCGTTCAGCGAGTGAGATGTATCATGACGGGAATTATTATTTGAAAATTGAATTGTGTGGGAGGAGAATTTTTATTCGAGATACTGTCGCTATTCTATTTTTTTTCGAAATCCAGGCGTTTATATTTGTGTATATAGAATATCAATATATGAAGAGATACTAAGATCGATGAAATTTTTAGACAACTATTGAGAACTAATAATTATTATTATTATTTTTATATTAATATAATAATAATAATAATAGATATAATAATTTTTATATTTTCGATTTGTATTGTACAAATATAAAAATAAATAAAAAAATATTATAAATGAATGATGACAATGATAATAATAATAACCGGAAAAAATAAATCATTAATTATTTATTATTATTACTATCCATTTATAATATTTTTCTATATCTTTTATTTATTTTCATATTTCTATAACTAAAATCGAAAATATAAAAATTAATCAATTACATAAATTTATATATATCTCTTTTAGGGGCATGAATATATTTTCTATACCTATATGAGTATGTTCTACAACAAGAGTCTCGTTTCCGAACGTAAATGTTATAGGGTCCATCGCGCCAAGGATCGACGTCACTAGCACTCGAACCATGAGCCATCTCCAACAGCTACGCTCTCTGCCGGAGCACTAACAAAACCACAAGGAAACAATTAGCTTCAATTGCTTCGCTCTAATTCCTCCGGGCAACTCGACCTCAATCCAATATTATTATTTATTACACGTGGCTCTACGTTACTAATCGCAGCTTAACCCCCTCCCTCCTTCTCCCGCCCCCTTCTCGCCGTTCTGCCAGATGTGCATCGATACTGCAGCCGGATGAAAAGATGTGGACTGCAAGATCAATCACGAAATTCTTCTGAAAGGGTGTCGGGGTTCATTGTAACGGAAAGAATTTTCGGAAAATCAGGGTGAATAAGACATTTCCGCATGGCTGAGGGTTTGTTCGGTTTGGCTGATGTGTTCTCGCTTTGTGCATCTTCGATGCAGCAGCACCGGAGACTTTATTTATATACGTGTGGGTTTCGTACGTACTTTATCGGGTGGAAACGTAGCAGTCGAACGTTTCGGACAATAGAGATGGGTTTGGGTTGTGTCACTAACGCGTGTTTCGATGGACGGGGCTGGGTCTCGAATTACCGCACGCGACATCCGGTCACGACCGCATGCGATAAACCAGCCCCTCCCCTTCCTTTCTCGCTCTGTTTCTCTTAATGTCCGTCTTCATTCGTCCATTATATTTATGGTAGTTTCTCTGATGGACGTTCTTCTGCTTCACCCTAGGGCCGGTATACATTCTACAACCCCCATCGACCCCTGCGAATTTTTCACGGCGGTTCGGCGAGTCATTGCAACGTCCTTTTTCGGTCCCCAGTTTCGTCCCACGTTTTGGAAAATCGAGAAAGAGCTCTGTCTCACATTGCATCGAAAATTGGGTTTCGGTGATTGATTGAAGAATTTTCGATGGCTTACGGACACATTTTTTTTAAAGTTGGATTTCCTTGATTTTTTATTGATATAATTCTAGATCGATCAATCGAGCGAGTGAAAAAATATGTCAATTAATTTATTAATAGAGTTTTACTGCCGAAAGTTTTGGGGGTTGAATGGAAAAATGTTGGTTTTGAGATTTAGAAAGATGTAAGAAAAAAATCGAAGATCACGGGAAGCAGATCGAGCAATCGTGTTTAAAGTTCCATTGCCAAGGCAAAGCCTCGAGGAGTTGCTCCACAAATCACGATCATCCCCAGTGAAGGAAGTACGACCCATGAGACCTTCGGATCACACATCCATAAAATTTGTGTTTATTTCCAAGTCGACGATTTACGACGCGATTTAACGGCGTGTACTCGACGAAACTATTCACAGCCCGGCGATGCAGGGTAGATAATAAATTTTCTTCAGCGTGGAAACGCTGTTGCATAGCTATAAAGCGTGTTCCCTCCCTTCCTTCTCAAAATCTCTGTTCTTAATATTTTCTTTCGATGCGTGGCCCATTAAAATGTTAGGCTGTATGGCAAAACCTCAGAATTTTCCAAAACTAACTCAGCTCGCTCTTCGGATTTCTCTCGAACGAGAGTGACGAATATAAATAAATCTCTCGCAATGATTCTATGTCTCTTATTCGTTTCATATATTTTTTTGATTTCATTAACATAATAATTAGAATGATTTTTAATTTAATACTGTTCTATTATTTTTATATTTGAAATAGAGATTACGTCTCATTCATCAAATAAATATTTCAAAATAAACCTCCTCCTATTAAGAAGCCCATGGGCTTCCATTTAGCTACAACATGAGACCCTTCAAAATGCAAGAACCAATTACAATCCCACTGACTCCTCATAAAAAAAAAACTACTAGCTACTTACAAAACGCTTCGACACTTCGTGGCTTATTAATCGTCGTCACAGCGCCGAAAAAAAAACAAAAAATAAAATAAATCATTCGAAAGTTCCGTACGATCGAGAAGATATATCTATATATAGGAGCCAAGGGGTTCGAAGACCCGTCGAATATGGCTCAGCTGTTGCTCGCCCGCTCGTACATTAACTATGTATGCGGTGGCGGCTGTTCGATGACGTGAATACTCTTCGCGCGAAGCCGGCTCGCCGGCCGGCTTCCTGCTACCGTTCGCGTATACAAATAAAATAAAAAATACACATATATATATATCCGAAGATACGTACATAGATATACATGCGATGCGTACACATATTTATCTATATATGAACGTGCTCCGTGACACGTTCTCGATTTGTTTTTTTTTTTTTTTTTTTTTTTTTTTTTTTTTTTTTTTTTTTCGAGTCGGAGTAACGTCGCGATTACTCGCGCGTGCGTTGCGCGTACCGGGGTTAAGCCGCGAAACAAACCGTGCATGTCCATGAGAATGTGAGCACCGATGCTCGAACGCTATCTACGCAACGACTTTGCGCATTGCATTCCCACGCGAGCTTGCGTCAGGTGTTTCGCGCGGCCGAGGAGATATCGGCCGGTTAATGCGCGTGCACTCGACCCGGCCTAGACCCCTATAAAAAAACCTTTTCGATAACTCCTGGTAAGGAGAAAATGAAGAATGAGAAACGAAGGAACGGAAACGATTAAATCGAATTAATCACCGGGGATTAATCTAGAGAAAATTGACATTACAAAAAGAAAACAAACGATTAAAGATAAAAATCATTAAAAAATAGATTTTTTTATTCAACGATAATTTTTCGGATCGATAATGTATTTCGATTTTTTGATTTATCGGTTATATGTTTTGATAAATAGATTTAAATTCGAGTGATATTTTCGTAAAATTTTCTTTTTTCTTTTAAATTAAATATATAGGTATTCCGATTTAATTTTCATTGATTTTATCTCCATGGGTCAGAACGTTTTGTTTGTACATACAACCCGTAAAATAATGTTCTTTTTTTATATATATATTTTTTTTTTAATTTAAGCATTTCACGCGTTGAATTTTTGTGAAATTCGTGAACAGCCGGACCTCCTCTCTCTCTTTCTCTCTCGGGATTGTGCCACTTTTTCGCGCGACTGACCTACGTCGATTCTTGACCCACTTTGCCCGGCCGAGTTTCGCGCGAACCGAGAGAGCGAGAGTAAATCGTCAAACGACTTCCGTCACCGCCCGTTGTTGAATTACGTCGTAACTCCGTCGCTGGAATTTTCTCATAAACATGTGTCTTCGCTATTCATTGCGTTGAGTAAATTCAATCGTTCGTTACGCATCACCAACACAACTCGCGCATTAGTGGTGGTAACGTCGTTTGTTTCTCCATTCTCGTTGACCTCGAGATCATCGTCCATCTCTTCTTCTTCTTCGTATTTATCGTGCGAAGCCCCACGTGCGTTAGTCGACGGAGTTTTCATTGAAATGCAAAAAGTTACGGGTGAGGGGACGAACACGGTTTATTCGCGATCGTTTATCTTCTTCCGCTTTCCGCGTAGCGGATTTTTTCCCGATAAGAGGCCAATGGGCTTGTAATTCGTTCTTGTATCTTCAAGGTTCTCGGGTTATACGTGAAGAGAAATCTATGGGCTTCTTAACGGTAAATGTTTATTTAGAAATAATGTTTGTTCGATTGATGATTAATTTTTATTCCATATATAAATTATTATTATCTTTATTATAATATATATTATAGATAAAATATATCATGAATTATTATTATCTCGAAGAATTATAAGTGTATAAGACGAGGAAGAGCCAAATAATAATTGCAGAGCGATAATTATCTATATCAGTAATTTTAATCCAGAGGCGATTTTGAGACCTATCCGAGTTACTTTTGGGAGAATTGTTGTCGCCCCTTAACGGAACGGAGGGGCTTCTTAACGGAAAAACCCGGTACGTATTCGACGCTATCACATGTGTTAACGCCAAACACGAGCGCCTCTCTCTCTCTCTATCTTTCTCTCTTCCCCTCTCCGCGCGAATAAATACTATGCGCACATGCACGTGTCAACCTCGAGAATCGTCAACGGACCCTCTAACGCTCCGTCGCTTGCAGCACCCACACCCACACCCACCCACGCACGCACACGCATTCCCAAACACGTTGTCATCGTCTCCGTGCCACTGGTGTTGCTGCTGCTGTTGGAGCTGTTGCGATGCACTCTGTATCCACAGTGACTTAATACTATGCGCGTGCGTCCCATATTGCGTAACCTATTTACCAGCACCGGCTTCGGGCTCTTCGACGTTGCTACAACCAACTACCGCGTCATCCTCGATGCTTACATTCTCTCTCTCTCTCTCTCTCTCTCTCTCACACACATACACACAAACACACGTACGCGACTCGAAATCTCTACTGCGTTTCGATCCCACGAACTTCTGATTATTTCCGCCGTCGCCATGACTCGCAACGCCGCTCAATCCGTCTCACGACCAGGAAAACCAGAATGCAAAAAAAAAAAGAGAAGATAAATTAGTGGCCAGTGGTGTTTTGATCAACGTATTGTCCGATGACGTTGGCATTTTTGCGAGTATTTTGTAGGATGCGAGGCCGATTAGGCGGTTGCGAACTCTTTATCTTGCCGAGCTTCGCCGTAGATGTTTTTATTTGTTTTAATTATATGGAAATCAAATTTTAATTTTATTCAACAACAATAAAATTTTGATTCTATTTGATGACAATAAAAAGTTTCATTTTATATTATGAAAATTTATTAAAATTTATGAATTCAAAATGTTTTTAAAATTGAATTTGATGAATTTTCTTTGTTTTATAAAAGTTTTTTAAAAAATATATTTTTTATCTTTCCAAAATATGTTTGCGTTCGTGTCCACGAGCGAGAATCCACAGAACTACGGCCCACGAACGTGTTGTTGTGGTCGATAGAACGTGACGGACCGAACGCTGACGAAGTTTATGACGCTCGTTCTGTGTTTTACTACGTCAGCACGGTGATAAGCGTGAAATAGACGACACGAGGCACACGCGTGGACCAAACGCTACCCGCGCGAAAGTCGAACCGTGGTAGGAGAAATCTCGTTCTGAACGAAACGGTGAATCAACTTCGTTTAGATTTCGGGAATGGGTACGGGGAAAGGGGGTGGAGGGCGGGAGGGGGGGGGGGGGGGGGGGGGTTATCTATCTCGTCGACGTGAGTCATTCCCGGATGTAGGCGAAACGAGTATATTTGAATGCCGCATGGAACAGCAGCCGTGTGGTTGGACAATATAATAGTTTGAATTGTTATGTAGCCGAGTTAGGGTGGTTGAGATCTTGTACTATCGGGATAATACGGCTTTGTTGTGGATGCAGATGCATTTTTTTGTTATCGTTATTGTATTTATTTTTATTGTTATTTATTATTTTCGTATTATTGTATTATATAATTTACTATTTTATTTTATTTACGTGTCATTGAGCATTTGAGTACTGTATTCATACATATATTTTTATATAGGTATGTGTAAGAAATAAAATAAAATTTAATTAAAAAATAATAATAATTATTAATTTTTCATAATTTCATTTTTTTTTAAATAAATAAATGAATAAATAAAATATATATGCGCAGACATACATATAAAAATAATAAATGATACACCGAAGACGGAACCTCTCAGCATTGTCCGATTGGACTCAAATCTGAGCCAGATGTCTTCTCATATTATACACTCCAAATCTAATATCTGCTAGACAAGGAATGTCTTCCCTACGACACCCTAATATATACATATATCTCTGTAAAATGCATACGATAGAGTAAAAACGAAGAAGACACAAGCCAAATCGCCACACCACCATCGACGTCGCACACACTCAATGAAATCTCAATTCGGAGCACGCGACGAGCGCTGCGTCTCCACCCCCCCCCCCCCTTCGCGGCTCGGGCTTCTTGGTCCGACCCACCATCGCCCCATAGTAAGCGTTCTCGCTTTGCTGGCCAACGATCTCGATTTTGTCTCACTCGTTAATTGGCAACCATCTCTTGGCAGAGAGGCACCAGTTGCATCGTCGACGCGATGTCCACCGACTGCCCGCACTGCGCGCTCTTCGTGCATTCGTCCCTCCGACAACCAATACCCATTTTCATCAATTTAAAACGTTCACTGCGCAGACGATACTTTCTTTGTTTTTTTCCAATGTTTTCCATCGTTAATAAAACTAATTCGAATATTGGGAATAATGTAGAATTTACAGATACGAATTACCAAACGCGAAAAAAAATGTACGCGAATAGGACTTTGATTGAATGTTGTGACAAATATATTTTCACGTACATTCGGTCGATAGAGGTGCCGAAACAATTTAAATCGATTGACACAAGATCGCTTCTGCAAATTTCTCCGATGGGTCGATGTAGAAGATGAAAGAAAAACGTATGAATAAAAAAATGTAAACAATTTATAGACATTTACTCGCGAGATTGTTGATAAATCCCACGACTATAACGTAACCGATACCGATAACGGTAAATGCCGACGCCGGAAGTGATCTTCCTCGAACATCTTTCTAATTCACCGATTATAACCCAGTTCTCGCAATCGTGAACCAAACTATAAAAAAAGAAGAGAACGGAAAGAAAAAGAAAAAACAAACAAACAACAACAAAAGATAATCACGCTAATTTCGCGATTGCTAATCACCACAATCAAGGTCGTCGAAATGAAAGGAGCGAGGCAAAAGTGCGCATCGTCCATATCTGCGAGTGTGATTGCTATCGCGTCATGGTCTCTGTCGATTTACCGTAACACGTGCGTCCCCCCCTCTCTCTCTCTCTCGCCCCCACCTCGTCTCACAAGGCACAGCGCAACGCAGGATTTTCGGTGAATCAAGACATCTGCGAAATCGACGCAGAAACTTATGGACGAGCGTTAGAAAACGGCATATTTTTTTCCTCGTTCTTATCACACGTGTTGTTTACGAAGCGGAAGCGTTTAGATAGTCGTTATTATCGGCACAGTCGAAGCCCCGCAAGGCCGCCCACCGGTGAAGGTTCTTCAATTCGTCCACGCGCGCTCCTCATCATCGAGACCCTGTCCAAGGCCGCACATACGTCTCTGAAATTCGTACAAACGTACGAAGGCGAAGGAAAAGAATGTTGGATAGAATTTTCGATGGCAATCGTGTGCTACTTCCACGAGAGCCCTGCGGCTGACCAATTCCCAGCCTCTATCACTGGTCCCCCATAAACAGCCGATTCCACGCTCTCCGACGTCTTGACGATAAACACGAACGATTTGTTTCGACGATTTGATTTCTCAATCGTCGATCTGTGACATTTTTACACGCAACCGCAATTCCTACGATGGGGAATGAAGGACGGAACAAAAACCAGAATTTTTTTTCCGGGAGATTACGATCGTTGAACATTTTTTCTTGAGACTTTTTTTTTTTAGTCTTGTGGATGTAATTCTGGGAGAACTCGTTACCGATGTAGCCGCACCTGGTTGTAGCGGGACTTAGGCAAGGTTTGTATAATGGTTTGCTGCTCTCCGCTCGGCGCTGCTACGCCCGGGTGAACGTGCGCGCTCGTTGTCTGCTTGAACAACTTTTCTTCTGTGTAATCGCAATTTCTCTGTCCCAACGCAGCTGATTTATACATATGTGTGTGTATTGTATATTTTTTTTATGAAGAGAATTGAATCTCGCGTTGCCTTTAGTCATAAGTTTTATTGAAAATATAATTATATAATATAGTTATTATTATTAATAATAATAATATTAATAATATTATTATTTATAATAATTATTATTATAACGATTCGAAAGGATGGAGAAATTAATAATAATAATAACAAAATAATAATTATTATTACTATTAATAATAATTATTATTATTATTAATAATTATTGATATTATTATGTATTATTATTACTATTACTATTATTAATTTCTCCATCAATCGTTATAATAATTATTATTATTATTAATAATTATTAATATTATTATGTATTATTATTATTATTATTATTATTATGACTATTATTAATTTCTCCATCCTTTCGAGTCGTTATAAAAAAATCCGCGGTAGATTCGAACAACCCGAACAAATTTTCGATCGTTCGTCATCTCCGTATCTAATTCCTGCTAATCCAAATATCCCATTCCTCACTCCCTCCCCGATGCCTTCGCGCAATCACGGTCCGCCTCGTTCCTCAAGACGCCGAGCGAACCGGCTTCATCGGCGTACGAAGATCGGGCAGAGTGCAATCGGCCGCGTCTTTACGGGCGGCGACGTCGACGTCGACGTCGACAGCGGGGCGCTTTGGCCGCCGCCTACAACGTTGCACATGCGCGTCGCGTAAATGGGCCACCTACTCGCGGCGTTACGCATTTAGGAACGGGGTCGCGAAAATAATATTTTCCTGATCAACGGGACAACGACGTGCGATGTTGGGGGAGGGGGGGGGGGCTGCTTCGCGAGGGTTGCGGGGGAGGTAAGAGGGCGAGTGACGAGGCACCGCCGTCGTTACCCCAAGTCGACGAGTTGAGCTGTCACGCGTGGCTGTGATGCCGGTTGCACACCGTCATATACATATATATTAGATGTTCCATCGGTCTCTCGGTTATTCAGCGTTTCGCCTTCGAAACAACTGCGAAATCGACGGCGAGTTATAAATCGTGTGTACTACGAGAAAATTCAGAGCACGAGGGAAATGTCTTTCGTTACTGGGAGTCATCAGCGAGTTTATGCATAACAGATTCTTCGCATATGTATGGCACATAGCGCGTAATAAATACGTGCGTATATATGTGTGTGTGCGGTTTGGAGACGAAACCGAATGAAACAAGAATAAACGAACTCCTAATAAACAACAGCGAAACAATAACCGACGACCAGCGGTTTTTTATTCCGTCTTTATCTCTCTGCGAATTTTTTTCAACATGTTGCCCATTCATTCCTCATGAGTAAACTTTTCGTACATCACCTAAAATGTTCGAAGCAAGTTCGGTAATTTTTTTAACCCCGCCGGACCCATAGTTTGGTCAAAATCGTTTTTTGAAAACTGACCGGGTGGATTTGGCAGTGTGATAGTGAAGGGTTGATCTTATTTTTTTTTTAAATCATGAACTCGTTCGGTTTTGTTTCCAAACCACATATATATCTATATGTATATTACATATGCAAAGAAACCGGGGCTGTTGTGGCGAGTGCAGCGGTACCGGGTATCCGCGAGCAATGCGAGAGCCCGAGGGTCGACGGAGGGGGGAAGGGCGAGCTTCCGTTCGGAACGAGTATGTTTGCGCCTCGGGCATTGGCTCGGAGGTGCGCATCCGGCTGTACTCTGATCGCTACCACGTTTACACCATACGATATCACACAACAAACTTTTCATACGCATACTGCAAACACGTTGCAGTCCGCGGCTATATGTTACATGCATATATTTATTTCCCATCGAGCAGTTGAACTATGTAATTCTGCAACGCTCAATCGTCATCGTCCAATCCGGTACCAAGCTCAATGTTCGAGTTACAAACACTCGCATATATATGTATATATATGACGTATCTTATATATCTTTATTTATATATACATAACCTAAAAGACTCGACACAATCTACTAAAAGTTAACGCCTTGGTTCGCCGATATCTCGAGAATTCGGGGCAAAGTCTTCCTCTCTCTCTCTCCCTCTCCGTCTCCTTCTTTCTCGCAATGTTTACACTCCGAAGTACCGATGACCGAGAATATTGCGTTACGTTATCAACAAGGACGCGCCTAACGATTATAGCGCGATGCATCGAGACTAATCGGAGTGGGAAACGTTCGTTCGAGTGAGTTTTAGAGATTTCGCAAGCTGCAGTCTGTTACTTTTCTCATTGATGCACTATTCTTGAAATATATCGTACGAAGAAGACTCCATACTCATATCTACGTATTAAGGTGTTGCGCCAAAGAAAAATAAATTCGATTTTCGCGCCAATTTTTAAATATCTGACTACCGTTAAATCGCGCAGAAAGATGAGCCCGATCGGACGACGTTTAGAGGTTGCTCCGATTTTTCAAAGTTTTTACGGTTGAAAACTTTGAAAAATCAGAGCAACCCCTTAAAATTGACCAAACCGGCTTATCTTTATACCCATTTTTACAAAAGTGACATACTTAAAAATAGTCGATTGCCGCGAAAATCGAAATTTTTTGAAATTTGCGAACCACTTCGGTACAACGCAAACACGCACGTACGCACTCGCAAGCTTCATAAATAACATATATAACCACGTACATTCGTGCACATGATTTTTTCGACTTTGTTGTGATATACCGTACCGGTTGAAGATGCGTGTTTCTTCCGCGTGTGAGCGTAACAAGCTTCAAGAGCCCTCGAGGTGGATGCACCTATCGTCAACCGCTGCCTATCGCGCTCTATCGGACACGGACTCGCGTATACGTGTATTCATACACATATCTATATACTCTCGTATATACGTATGTTATATGCACAAACGGTGGTGAAATTTCGTGGCGCTGTTGTCGTTGTTTCAATACACGCACCGCACAGAGAGACTTGAGAAGAAGTGTATACACAGAGCGACACGCGACGGTTTTACTCTCAGCGTGAGCAGAGTGCATGCGCTACTGGTGTCCTAGCCTTCTTCTCCTTCTCTCTCTCGCTCCCTCCCTCGGTCTCTTTCCATGCAACCACCCCGGCTTTGTTCTCCACGGCCGTCCTCGCGTATCAAAACGCTCGCGCGCGCGCGTATCGTTGCCGACGAGAACGTAAAATCGCGGTGCATCGCTCGCGTGACGCACACGAGCACACGCATGAAAATGTGGGGGCGGAGGGCGAATGTTTGCAGCGCGTAATTGATTTGTGGAACGACGAGTTTCGACGTTTTTTTTTTTTTTGGGGTTGAAGAAAATTTTGTCGGCAGTTTGTTTGCAACAAGATTTTGGGGGTCCAAGCGGAAGATTTTTGTATGGAGTATATTGATAGACATGTGTGTTCCGTATACCGACGGGATTAAATCTGTGGTAAATTCGGGGAGGATGAATCTAACGAGAATTAATTTTCATTGTTGATATGCAATTTGTAGATAAATTTTCATGTAGATAATAATTATTATTCATATCGGAGAGACTGTATATAATCTGCAGACAATTTATATGGTTATAATAAGTAGAACGGTATTGAATATTTATTATTGATAGACAATATAGATAAAAATAATGATATTAATATTAATGATAATATTTATCTGAAATATGAAAAATTTGATACCTCAATTCGAATGAAAATTTTGATTAATTAATTTGAATCTCAATTATCCTTCAATATTCATCAAAATATAAATATAAATATATCGAACCCCTATTCCGCCTGCTTACGATTCATGTACAAATTTATATACGAGGTATTAGATAAATAATTGAAATTATATATATACGTATGTATATTGTTTATCAGCGATAAATATCGAATATCCTTCAATGAATTAACTACAAATTATTCATAGATTGCATACAGTCTCTATAGAAAATCTACAAAACCATATATAAACTCTACATATATTTTTCAATATTCTATTATATATTCTAACATTCTTTAAATACTCCAAACACATTTTTTCCCCAAATTTTATATTAATTTCTCTCATATCCTCCATACACTCCATACACATATTTTTCCCCCATCGCAACCGAAATTGTTAACATCGAAAAAAAAAAAAAAAAAAACATGTGCGCGACTTACCTCCTGTCCGTTCGGAGCAATCATAACGTCAACCTCGTCCAGTTGTTTGCGATGCTGCGTAACTTCGGCTTGAATCTCACGACCGTTGTAAGTCAGATAAACCTTTTGTCCAGCGACGAAAGTCGCGGAATCGATGGATTCGAAACCGGGAGCTATTAGATCCCGACCGGCGAATTCCGTGTTCGGGCTAGGCGGTTTGGTTCCCGGTACCATGTCGAATCTCACCGAATAAAGCGTGTTGCTCGATATATTAATCGTATCTTTGGCCGCGGCCGATGCGGAAGTCTTCAACGCGTGTATGTAACCGTTGTAATATTTTCCGTCTTTGCCACGTGCCGATACTCTCGTACCGATTATGCTGCGTTTCGCCAATCTCTTGCCGGTCGACATTATTAACGGCAAATTTTTATTTCGATTATTCGCCAGGATAATAATTTTTTTTCATTCAAAAATGATATATATATAGATAGATATATATATTTATTTATTTTTAAATATTCCGATTATTCCCTCGAATCGTGAAATAATTATTTATCAGCTGTTTCGCGAACTTCGCGATAAAACCCGAGATTCGTCGGAAATATTGTTATTGCGTAGAAAAAAAAAAATGCGTATTTTCCGGATTGCGCTGTTAATGACCGAATTTTAATTCTTAACGCGTCGAGAAGACGCGCGCGAACACGCGCACACACAAACGTAAACTAACCGGGACAACCGGCGTTTCGTCGAAAAGTTTTCAAAACCGAGGGAGACGAGTCCGAAGGGAAGGACGTACCGGCGTTGTGGATACGACGTCGTCCGCCAGGGGGAGTTAAGGACGTGCGGGTGATGTTATGCGCATGCGCGTTAACCCGGCCCCGATTCGTTCGCAACAAGCCGGGAGACGCTTATATACGGTTAACGCAGATACGACAACGTCGCTTTTATTATTCACTGTAAATCCTCGACGCTAGTTTCCGGAAATATATCAATTTTTTTAAAAAACAAATTATTGTTTTGTTTGAGAACAATTTTTTTAATCGATTGATTAATTTTCACCTTTTATTCGAATTTGAATGAGAAATTCGAGGAAACAATCTGGATTCCCAGACGTTTCGTTTTGTCGGTGAAAAAAAAAATTAAATGATCGAAAAAGTACAAAAATTTGTTGCTTGATAACAAGACGGCACTTTGCGTTATCGATCTCGACGACGATAAACAACAACAACGACGTCGTAAAAATACGCGGATTCGTGGAAAAATGATTTTTTTTTAAAACGCCACGAACGATGATTTTATGTATTATTTTTGTTTGTTTTTTTTTTTTGCTTTTTTAATTGAATCGTTTATCGAACGCACAGCCTGTTGCCGCCCGATGGGGTCTTCGCAGTGAAAATTTATTCACTCGCAGCCGACAAACGAAAATCCCAATCGCATTGCACTACAACAAATCCTTTCACGAAAAACCTCGTCGAAACACAATTTTTCCTTCTCATTCCGTTCTTCCTCAAGTCATTGTTCTTCCTCGTTATTTCCCCGAATATCCTTCACCGATAAAACCAAAATCCCGGCACTCCGGAAATGTCATTCGACGATAAAAATAACAATGTATTCGCAAAAATCCCCTCTCCGTCAATTACAATTACTACTCATCGATTAATTATTGCTCAATGTCGTCCCGTACACTCCGCGATCCCACGTTTTTATCCCCCTCCCTTTCCTTACCCCCGAAAAACAAACCAACAAACACCCCGCCTCAAATCCCAATTCAAAATCCGATGAGCGGTGGTCTTCGGGGTCGTGAAAACGGTAAACAAAAATTTTTTCCGCAACCACGGAAAATCTTAACGCACCGCGAATAAACTATCGTCACGCGTCGATCGGCATAATCAAAACGTTCTCCAATCGTTTCGACCCCATGCGTGTTGTTTTTAAAACGCGATTCAAGCAGCATAATACGCCACGAAAAATTTTCTATCAACCGGTGTAAATTGTTTAGCAGCTGGTTGGGTTTTAAAACCGGCGAACGTTACGTGCCGATCAAACGACAACGTCGAAGTGTCGGCGTGGGGCGAGAGATCACTGACGCGGCAACTGCAGTTTATTGTGTTGCAACGTCGTCGTCGTCGTCGTCGTCGTCGTTTGTCGACGGCGGCGGTGGTGGCGGTGATGAAGGTGGTGGTGGTGGTGGTGGTGCTGCTGTTTTCAAAGAGCGGTGAGACGATGAGACATCCGACATGTGACGCACAGCTGACGGACCGGGTAGGACTGAGGAGCCTTCCTCGCGACCGAATCGGTTCTGCCGGCTCCGTAGTGCGCCGGCCGGTCGCCCGCGCCCGCTCCGATCCGGGAAAAACAGCTGATAGATAACAACAAACCCACGTGATCCGGCCTCGAGTTCCCATTGGTTAAAATCCGTGACCTACTTAATCCCATTGGACGACGTTCCCCAACCGCCCCGGTGATCACCTCGCGGCTCATACGCTCGGCAACCCCACGGCCAAACATCCCGAACCAACGAGACTATCCGCATCTGTCCCTCTCCGCCTTCCCGGCACATTCTCCCTTCGTAAACTCAACGCGCAACCTCCCCCTCCCCACGGCCCTCCTCATCGCGGATGCACGGCGCGGAACGACGCTGCGCGCGCCCGGTCGACGTTGCAACGACAACGTCGCTCCTCTCCTCTCTCCGCCCCCCCCCCCGGCCGCCCCAGAGGCCGCTGCGTTTTCTCTCGCTCGGGGTCGAGCCTTCCGCGAGCCCCCGCTGGGGGAGCGTGCACCTTCCCCTTCTGTACTGGCCCCCTCTCCTGCCGGCTTTTTCCCCGACGGCCCCACCCGCCGGTCACGGATCTCCGTGTCCGTCTATGATCTTCCATCGCTGGTTTTATCTAATACGGCGGGTTTGCTTTATTTTTGGGATATTTTGTATTGATTACCGGCATTTTTGGGTTTTTTTATTTTTAATGAAGGTTGCAGGAAAATAACCTATAAAAACGGGATGCCCAATGTGACGGCTGATGATGCCGCGTTTGGATTGGATATTAGATTGCACGGCTGTGAAAATTGCGGATAAAAATGTTACGAGTTAGGCGGGGAAAGACTGTTTGGAGCTGTTGGGGGGGCGACTCAGCTGTCACGCAGCAGCCGCAGCAGCAGCTATCGGGTGTTTTGTCATCAGCTGTGAGACGTTTCGGTGACGAAACGCAGCGTCGCGTTGGTAGGGGGCGGTCTCGTCGGTGGAATTGCACGATCGAACCCAAAGCTCTCGGTTGTGCGAGACTGTCCGAACGAATGGAAAAAAAAAAAGAAAAAAAAAATGGCTTAGACGTTGCTTACGATGACCCCCATATTTTTCATCTCCGCTGTTACATTTGACGCGATAAACGCGTTGTTACGAATCTCATGGGTTTACCATGCGCTCAATCGTCGTACGAAATGGCGTACGGCATTGACGTGCTGTAAAAGCCGGTTCTATTGTTGTTCAGCTGACGACGAACGGCGGCCATTTTGCATCAGCTGGAGGGCGTCGGTGACGACACCGCGAACGAGCGGAGTCTCTTCGACAACCGTCGACCGGCGTCTCTCCGAACCAACAAAGAAAACTTTGCAGCACAATATTATCTCTCGCCACGAAGTTATATACGTATATTTATGTATATATGTGGATGTATATGCTTACGGAAGTCTGAAATAATTAATTGCATATTATCGTTTTACGCGAATATCGCGTGTTATCGGATTATGCATCGTGAAAAATGCGCGTGAAAGCTGCGCGCATGCGACGATGCACATTTTATCGGTGGACACCCGGTATACGACGCATGACAAAATTTACACGAAAAGAATGTGGTTGAATCGATTGTTATGAATTATTTTTTTGTTTCTCGTATAAATAGCGTAGAATTTTTGGGGAAAAATGAGGGGGAAATTGCATGGAAAATTGTTTCGTCGTCGTTACGTCGTCATCGAGAATCGTGAGGGGTTTTTTTTTACTTCGTCGCTGTTGTGTTTTTTTCTCTTTAATTACGCCGCAAGCATCGGCATCAGCTGTAAGCCGATGACGAAACGCAGGAAAAGTGGAGCGTCTGGTGAAGCTGAGCACGGCGTGGAGCGACGTTCTTAGCCGGCCGGCGAGCGAGATCCGAGAGCGCTGCAGCAACGCTGTCGTTGTCGTCGTCGTCGTCGTCGTAGGCACGGCGTGACCCATACTGCCGAGTGCCGAGCCAAACTCGCCGGCATATTTTGTACAGTACAATCTCGGTTATTTCAGAGGAATTAAATACGATTTTTATATTTACATTCTTGATAAATATCAATTATTGAACATTTTTCTTGCTATCATCTACATACGCGTAGGTCTTAAGACTTGCAGAGGGGCCAAAAACATTTTTTTTGCTACACTTATGATAAATATCAATAATCGAAGATTTTTTTTTACAATTGTAACCATCCGCATAGCTTTAAAGACTTGCAGAGGTGTCAAAAACATTTTTTTTCCTACATTTATGGTTAATATAAATCATTGAACATTTTCTTAACTGTTATCTCCATTCGCATAGCTTTTAAGTCTTGCAGAGCTGTCAAAAACATTTTTTTTTCCTACATTTATGGTTAATATAAATTATTGAACATTTTCTTTGCTATTATCTACATACGGATAGCTTTTATGACTCGCGGAGCACCCAAAAACATTTTTTTCCCTACATTTATGATGAATATCGATAATTGAACATTTTCTTTGCTATTATCTACATACGGATAGTTCTTAAGACTTGCAGAGCAGCCGAAAACACGTATTTAAAACATTTTTTTTCAAGCCTCAAGTAGAATAATACTTGCGTTGCGATTACAATGCAAATAAGAAGTAATGATTCAGTACCGTCCTCGCAACCGATTATCAAGGACATCACGCATACACTTCGTATCCATATTTACTTCGCCGGTTTCTTATCGATCGTCAAAGAAAAATCGCCACCCCCGAACGGCCATACTCCCTTCCGCAGTAGAAACTCCGCTTCTTTTTTTCCTCCTAAAATATGCACGAAGATAGCAGCGCATTTGAAAGTTTTCAAAGTAAAGTTTTTTTTTTATCCGAGCCCCCCTCGAATTCGTCAAATTGACCGTTGCCACGAGACAGTCGACGTTGCTTACGACGAAACTCGTCGTTTTGAACTACGTCATGCAAACATTACGTAACGTTACGCGCATCAAACTTTCCCGTAGTTGGATAGCGAGTGAAAACAAAAAAAAAAGAGAAAACAGATGAAAAAAAAGAAGAAAAAGGACGGCCAAGGGCTCCCGGAAGGAGGGTAAAGGTTGGAATCAATGACGCGAGCTTTCCATTTGTCACGAGGAACGATCGTACGAACGTCATTGGTGGACGAGAAAACAAATCGATTCGACACGCGTGTACGGTATCGACGCGGTGATCCAAGCGGGTTGTGCGGGGGGGGGGGGGGGGGGGAGCCGCCGCCGGCTCCGGACGGCTTAGTTACGATTATGGGCCCGGTAGATTTGACGGCCGATGAGACTTTTCGATGGGAAATTCACTCGGGCGATCATTTACGACGCGACGGAGCTTGAGCACCGAGGATAAACGAGAGGACGCGGGGGGAGAGCGAGAAAAGTCGGGTCTAATGCAAGGCCGGAAGAGAAGCGGGACCACGAGGAGAGCAGATATCACAGGGGTTAGAACTAGGGGGAAGAGTGTTGGGTTCATCGATGCAGGGAGCGGAGATGGGGAGAGAGAGAGAGAAATGGGTGGAGAAAGAAATATAGAGGCGAGAAAAAAGGAGGGAGAGATGGAAAGAGAGAGAAATAGATAGAAGAAAAAGGAAAATATATAGAGGAAGAAATATAGAGAAAGAAGAATAGAAGAAGAAAGAAATGTAGAGAAAGAGGAGAATATATAGAGAAGAAAATATAAAGAAAGATCGAAACAGATAAATCGAGAAATATTAAGAAAGAGAGAAATTGATAGAGAAATGAATACAGAGAAACATAGAAATAGATAAAGAAAGAAATATTAAGAAAGAGGAAAGTTGATAAAGAAAAGAATATTGAGAATGATTAAAATAAATACGGAAACAAAAAATAGAAGAGAGAAATAAATGAAGGAAGAAATCCAGAAAAAGACATATCGAGATATTAAGAACTAGAAATGGTAGAGTAAAATAGATATAGAAAAAGGTAAAAACATAACGTCCATAATATAGAGGAAAAGAGAAAGAAAGAGAGGCGAAAATAGAGAAAGAGAGCGCGAGATGAAAAAACGGACAGGGGCTTATAGATCGGGGAACGTTCCCCGTGCCTACAAACTGCAGCAGCAGCAGCAGCAGCCGCAGCCGCAGCAGTAGTAATAGTAATGGTAGTCTCAGTTAGCAGTAGTAGTAGCAGTAGAAGCAGTAGTGTTGGTAGAAGCACCAGTGTAGAACCACTAGCAACAGCAGCCTATCCTAGATTTATTTCCGTGGACGTGTTGCGCAATGAACGCTGCGTGACAGCGCTCACAGCGCTCACAAACGAGCTAGCCATTAGCTGGCAACCGATATCACCGTGGCACTGCCACGCGCGGTTTCACACTTGCCAAGGGCTCGGCAAAAACAAAAAAAAAAAACAAAAACAGAAAGTTAAAGAAAAAAAAAAGACAAAATAAAACAAAATAAAGGTCGGCCATCAAACTTTGTATTATGATTAATGATCGCAACGATCCCGCATCAAGACCAATCCAACGTCGTTGTGCGCAGAGAAATAATTAATTAGAACCGGGGTTGTAGGAGTTACCGATTAATCCATGAATATTAAATACCGCAATAATAGTATGTGCCCCGAGCTGCTGATATCGCTACCGTTCGTATCGCTGCCATTACCTCCGCGTTCGCTGTCGCTGTCGCTGTCGCTGTAGCCGCTGCTGCTGTTGCTAGTCTCTGTAACCGGATCCCTTCGACCCTGGCACGTTTTATCCGTCTTTTAAAAGGCGCATCCAACAGATCGTTAGCGATACTCGTGCACGGCTCTCCGATGCCACTCGGTGTACCGTATATAAATATAGTACACGCAGTTGAAATAATCGCCGTATACGTACAAACATATCCATTCATATACACACATTTACACGCATACACGTGTTACGGTGGGGCGAGTTGCGTGTGACGGGAGCGTGTAAATTACATTAGTTTCTACGATCCAGGCTGGACTTCTGGTGCGGGGTTCGGTCGTAGTCCCGAGGTGAACCAGCGGGGAAGGGCGAAGAGGGCTGTCTGTGGAGGCCTCACTTCATGTGCACTCACGCTCAATTCGCTTCTCTCGCTAACGTTACCACATGCATACAAACATAAATCAGCCCTCTCGCGCCGAACCGGCCGGTCGCGGAGGGACTTCCGCCACGCCTGTGTGATACGCGCTACTTCGCGGAATGTAAATTGCTCGAAACCTACTTCACCGTTATGCCACCGATGGGACTGTGGTACGTGGTATCACATACACCGGCTTTGCCGAGGTTAGAACGCAGTCCATCCCGGTCGCGAGCCGCGCCTCGCGCACTCTCCGCCGTCGCTCGCGAGGGCGAGATTATCCACCTTCTCCCTGCCCTGGCCTGCATGTTGCCTTCCCCCCCCGTTAGATCGTAGATCCCACATGGTCTTGGGGTCACGAAAATCCACGGTTGGATTAGCCGCTCTCTTGGCGATGATGGCGACGAATCTTCCTAATTCACCGACGACGTTTTTAAATGGTCGTCGTCATTGTACACCCGTTAGCGAGTCGAAAGACCCGGAGGGCATCCGTGCCCTTTGGACGCGTTCGCTGTGGGCGAATGACGAGCTCACAGCCTAAATATTGGAGAAAGTTTCGAGCTATGAGAAACTCGTGTACATGTATATGTGTTTGTGTTTAAATGGTTCTTGATTGTATATGCATTTTTGAGACGCATTTGTGACGTCGGAACTGTGGTAATTGTAGCAACGTCGGATTACCCGGATACCCCGGTACCTGGGTAGCCACGCGTTTATCACCGTCTCGAGGTGTAATCAAAGATTCTTCCTTACAACCGTTGCGCGGGGATACGTCGCCTGTTAATTATTTTTACATCGTTTACAACACGAAGAGGGAAAGAAAATTCTACGTCTGTTATGAATCGTAAATTTAATTGGGTGTACTTTGATGTGTGTAATATACGGAGCAATTTGGATTTCGATTTTTTAATTTTCTTTAGGTGGATATGAATTTTTCGGAACATATGTATTGAATTTTTAAAATTAATTTCAATGATCATTATAATTCCGTTGAGTGAATTCGATTGCTGCGATGTCGAGAAAAAAATCTAGCTCATGTCCTGCACTAGGAAAATGAATAAGAAAATAAATAAATAATCAAATACACTCACAAATAAAGGTAAAAAAAACATCAATCGCAACGGCCAAATGTTTAATATCGTTGCGACGAATGTTCGGTCAAGATTCTTCTTTTTTACGTATTAAATATAAAAAGAAAATGGCGAAACAAATATTTAAACCATGCGGTCTCTCCCCGTGAAAAACCCGGTCGACGTACAACCGACCGTCGCGTGAGTCTCATCCGTTAAGTTTTTTTTTATTTATTTTTTTTTTCATTTCTTCTTTCCCGTAGCATATTGTTGTCGGCCGTGGTTGCGCGATGAACGCCCGCAGCTCAGCGGCAAGAGCATACAACAGGTACCGTAAGTGAAATAAGTCGTCGACGTCGTAAGAGCTCACCGGTGCTAACTTTAGTCCGTTAGACCGAATACGCGAGGCCTCCGTGCTTGCCGTCCCGGCTTGGGACGCACCGACGGCTCCGCTGAAACACATCGGGAAATCTCGCACACGCCACCCCCTCTTCTTCCATCACCGACGACCCGCGCTCGACTCTCGATATTCCCTGGGGGTTTTTTTTTTTTTTTTTTTTTTTCGTTTTTTTCTGCCCGCTAATTCGTCGAGTGCGCTAATTATCACACCGCAACGCTCTCGGTTTCAGCGCACGCCGGGTTAACCGCAATCGCAAACCACTCTTCACCTTCCATTCCGCATCAACGAAGCTCGACACGTTTCTCATGCTCGCTCGCTGATTCGTAGCAAAATTAAACCGTTTGCGAAAGATTCGACATGCAACGGAGACGATTATATCTTTTCGTGTGCGGAGATTTTTTGATTATTTTTAATTATTTTTCGGTCGGTCGGTTTGATGCGAATTTGTTAATGTCGACGTTCATGAAGGATGTATTTTGGTGATCAGACAGAGCGCGAAATAAGGTATGCGGAATTTATGGTTCTATGTGTATGTATGAATATTAGGGTGTCGATGTGGGTATAGAGATTATTGGGGTTAACGATGTCGCACGGGTTTATGATTTTGCCTGAAGATTTTTTTTTAGGAGATTAAATCGTACGAGTGGTGAAGGAAATTAGGAACCCAAAATGAACATATTAAGGGACAAGGGGGTATTATATATTAGGGACAAAGGTGTCCCGTAATATGGTCATTGTGGATTTTTGAGGCTTTACATTTTTGTAATGATTGAATATATATATTTTGAAAAAAATTGGGCCAGATTGGAGACTTCTGCTACATTATTAACTCGAACCACCGAGCAGCGAGAAAATTGGGTTTGTCATATCAAAAATGAACCTTTAAAACAAAATCCAATTGGAATAATCGGAAAAAAATTAATGTTATTAAAATAGGATATTCGAATTGCTCGGTGGCGCGTGTGAATGATATAGCAGAGGTCTGCAATTTCGTCCAGATGTTTTTTTAATATATATTGAATCATTCTAGAGGACAAGAACATTTAAAATCCAAAATGACCATACTAAGGACACCCTAATATTTATCTATGTACTTATATTCTATCTACAATTCTATTCCACTCTTCTATAACCTAAATGTATCATAATCTGTCTTACACCGAGTCGACGCGTTGTCAGTCAGTAACAAGAAAAAACCAAAAAAAAAAAAAATGTCAACCAATTTTTTCCACCACTCCAAACTCTCCCGGACAAAATAAAAGTCCCCACTAATTCTCCCTACACTAATTCTAAACGACGCAAGACCTTCCTTTCATACAACAAGACCTTCGCACCCGTGCGAAAAATTGAAAAAATAAATAAATAAATGAAATTAAAAAGAACAATAACTGTTTACATTCTTGATTACCGACCGAGTACGAAAAATAATTCGATCGAGTTTGTATTCCCGCATCCGGTAACCAGTCTCAAGCAACGTCTCTCAACCGAGAAAATGTAGTCTCGAAGGAAAATACGAAATGTACAGTCAATTCAGCGTTGACCGGGTATATGCGGAGGGTCGTCGAGAGAAAGGTTCAACAATGCAATCGGACGACCACCCTCCTGGACAAAGTAAAAGGTCGGACCTCTTGGCTCTGAGCGTCGAGTTTAGTCAGTGCGGGGGATAGGAAGGGGGGAGGGGGGGGGGGGGAGACCGGTATGATGCAATTCCGAACGTGCATTGTTTCCCAATCGACGATGGCATTGTATCGAAGTTATTGTTTGGAACAAAGTGGAAAAGATACGCCGGTAGGGGACCCACCCCCTCTCCCACGTCCGGGGGGAGGGGGTGGGAGAGTTTACGGGGCCGAAAATGAGTCGCCGCGCGAGTTTCGTATATTAGTCGACCCAACAATGACACGAATATTGCTGCAGAACTGATCTTTGACTACCGATCGTCACGGTTTTATTTCATTTTGAACGATTACTCGGGGTTGAATTTTTGCTTGGGAAAAGGAAAGAAAGAAAAATTCCAAAGTCCGACACGACAGAATTCGACCGGGCGTCACTCCGTTACTCGTTGCCGTCATTGCTTACTCATTATTCGCATTACCGAGGCGAGGCACTACGTCATCGACTCGGCGCAAGACCCTTTGACTCACGACTCGGAATTTCTCGGTTTTTGGCGCGCGTTTCCGCAATTGACGATTATATGCGTAGTTCGCATTATTTTTTGCAGCTTGTGGACTTTTCGATCGGGAATAATGCGAGGCCTTGAGTCTTTGGTAACTTAACGTACAGTATTGAGCGCTAGAATTTTTTTCTTTGAGATTGAATGTGAGAATATAAAGGAATGAGAGGAAATTACGCTTTTGAATGTATAATTTTGTTTTTGGGTGACTAGATTTTGATAAGGTTGCGGTTTTAATAGACGACGCCATTTTTTTTCTTCCATAGTCGCTGAAAATGTTTGCGTGTCGTTTTGTGGTGGATTTTACAGGATATTTGATTGAGCGCAATACGCATTTTTTGCCCCGACGAAATTACACACCAGATTGGCTTTAAATCTTGAAATACGATTAATCTAATCGATTAACATTTTGTTTTCTTTTTTTATCCGGTCTCTCCACCGCGCGGCGATCATATTCTCATCCGCATGCAGTGCCCAAAGTGCATCTTACTGCTCGGATAAGAATACAGTTAAAAAAACGGAACAAAGAATTTTATTTATTTTTCTTCCAGGTCATCGAGACGTTTCGTCACGCGTTTTTCCATTCGAGTTTATCGAACTATCTTGGTTGTTCTACGTTTCCAAATTTCGTCCGTCGTCGCTCCCTTTGTTCAACCGCGAACGACGAATTTTTATCACCCGACCGACGGAACTAATGAGCTTTTCGATGTCTCTCGACACTGCGCGATTTCGAGCTTTGTTCGATAAAACTATTAGTCCGGTACCAGCGGACTAGGCGCGAGCCAATGCCCACAAACCCAGACAACAACTAAAATCCGGATGAATCATTAGATACAGCTACTACTACCACTAATAATAATGATAATGATAATAACAATAATAAAAATAATAATCGTAAGCAGAAATTCTATGGATATAAATTAAGCAATCGATAATAAAATATATATTTTGTTATGGGCTAAGGCCTCCAAAATTTGCTAAAAAGAGCCAATACGGAGGAAAAAAATATTCATATAATAATTTAAAAAAAAAATAATAATAATAATAATAATAATAATAATAATAATAATAATAATAATAATAATAATAATAATAATAATAATAATAATAATAATAATAATAATAATAATAATAATAATAATAATAATAATAATAATAATAATAATAATAATAATAATAATAATAATAATAATAATAATAAAAACAATAATAATAACAACAATGATAATAATAATAATAATAATAATATGAAAAAATCAACCAAACCATTATTAAAATTTAATTTCTAAAGATTTCTAACTTTTTTGAAACCTTAGTTATATTCCTTTTGTGAGGAATAACAACGATCCAGAATTCAAAAGAATGCAGAGGCTAAGAAAAAAATGCCTGTAAGTTACGAAACAAATCGTCAGCTCATGCGATTTAGCACGACGATGCAGAAAAAAAAACCAAAACGAAAACCAAAGCCACGTCATAAACGTATACGTTGCAATTGAAACCACGTAGTCAACCACGCTACCAGCAACGAGACCGAGAGAGAAAAGCCGTAAAAATGATGACAAACAACAACAAAAACCAACACCAACAATAATTGTGCCAAGAGATCGTCCAGTCGCGTCATCGTCGTAAACGTGACGTATTTCTGCGATCGTCGTTGTCGAGAGTGTCCGTAGCCGTCAGGGGTGGGTACAATCGTTTGCTCCGAAGCTTCGTAACTAGGTTCGTACGATAGGCCGGAGATAAGATTACGGATTGCTCATCAGCCTCGTGATCCGAAGAAAAAAGAAGACGAAAAAAAAAAAAAAAAAAAAAACGTCAACGTCGGTTCCGACGATAGTCGAGCGATACCGAAATCCGTGATTAAACGAGCGAGTTTCACGGATGCGAACAGTCGTCGCGAGTTTTTCTTGCCATGAACGAACGCGAGAACGAGATTCGGGTCGCTTATCGCTCGTTCATTGTCGAGCGAAGTTGAGGACGAGTCGCGAGATTCGCTGTGCAAAGAGAAAAGCGAGAGAGAGCGAGAGAGAAAGAAAGAGAGAGAGAGAGAGGAGATGGCGTACCGATCGAATAACGGGGTTATTCGATTGATCGCCTGTTGTTTCGTCATTTCTTTACCGAACAATTGCGGGGGCGGTTGGGATCCCGATGATTGTCCGAGCTTTTGCGAGTGTTTTCCGCATTACGATCTACGATGGACGGAGTGCGCTGGGCGTCGTCTCTACAGCATCCACACGGGTGTGAACGGAGCCGTTCAGGCTCTCGATCTTTCGAACAATTCCATCGCTTCGTTGGCCGACTACGAACTCAGGGTAAAAATCTTCGTGTCTCAATGTTTATTTTTCCCAATCTTCCGCAATATCTGCGGAAGAAAACGAATTAATAAATGCAAGACAACACGATATATTGTGTAATGAATTATAGATTGAACGTAAATGCGGAAATAGTATGTTGTTGGTTTTTTTTTTTTTTTTGTACTTGCAGGAAGCCGGTTTGACGAATCTCAAACTGTTGAATCTGACGTCGAACGCAATAAGCGAGATTGGAATGTCGGCATTCGCCGGTTTGGCCGATCTCAGGGTTTTGGATCTTTCGAACAATCATCTGTATTATATTCACGCCAACAGCTTCGTCGTCAACAAAAGACTCGAGGTTCTCGAATTGGCCGGCAATAATTTCAACGGTCATGTGCCAAAGTTTCAAAGCGTTTCTATAGCGGTACGTCAACGTGTCGGTGCGCAGTTACAAAATCATTCGAAATGTTATTTAACCCTTCACCGTTGCACCAGCGAATAATATTACGGCCGTGGGTGGATTCCACCCGGTCAAGTTTTCAAAAAACGATTGTGAGCGAACTATCCGTGCGAAGTGGTTGAAAAAATTACAGATCGTGCTTTGAACGTTCTGGATGGTGGACGAAAAGTTTATTTATGAGAAATTAAATGGCGGCGTGTTAAGAAAAATTCATAAAGGCATGAAAATGGGAGGAAAAAATCACCGATCGTCGATTGATCGACGGGTGGATTCCACCCTGTGTGACGGTGAAGGGTTAAATCCTCTTACACGTATTTTCATTCAATGGCTGACGCTACGCCTAAAAATGGAGTCCGATAAAATCGCAACGCAGCTAAAAAAAATTAAAACGAAGTTTGAAAATTAAGAAATAAAATTTTTAAGCACCCCAAAGCGAATCGTCTTTGTAAATATTGGATTGTATTTTATTAGAGTACGTTTTTTTATCACGCCAATACGGAAGTCAAGCCCTTGCCATCCATAGCTAATCAGTTATCTACATAATCAGTGACATCATTTCATTAAAAAAAAAAGAAATATTACAGAAATTTACGAAATGTTGCGCAATTCAGTGCAAAAGCACCCGACTCGAAGCCCTCGCACGAGAATTACGGTCGCACGAATAAAGTTTTCTGTCCGAAAATCGATTGCGCGTACAGTGGCCGAGCAAGAAGAAAAAAAAGTAAAAAACGAACTGAGTGACCCCACACATTGGTTGCACGAAACAAGGGGAGAAAAAAGCTGTGGCTGAACCAAAAGATTGTTAAACGAGTGCATAGGTATTACCTAGCACTCTGCCAATACTCGTCCTTAGGTGCGAAACGAAAATACATTGTAGCAGCCTCGGCTCGCGAGTTAACATCGCGAGGGCTAACGACCTCAAGCAATTTTTTAAGATCCAATCGCACTCTCTCGGGCACCATGAAATTATGGAAATTACCCAATTTTTTTTTTTTTTTTTTCATATTTTCATTTTTTTCAAAGAGCACGAGGTACGTAAAACTCGAGGGCTTGGCGTGCGACATGCGTATGTGATTTTTATCACAGTGTCCCATCGATCGGTTA
Organism: Sussaba pulchella; assembly: GCA_963971145.1. NCBI lineage: Eukaryota > Metazoa > Arthropoda > Insecta > Hymenoptera > Ichneumonidae > Sussaba > Sussaba pulchella. The sequence continues at coordinate 18,531,236 of OZ020165.1, forward strand.
ATCGATCCCGTCATTAACGTCTCCGACGAATTTAACAACGATTTTAATGGTTCCGCAATGCGTGCGGAGCAATTTAGGATGTCTGATAGGAAATTTTCTGGCAAATTAGTAACTTCGAGACTGAGCGTTTGACGCGATAGTTTTCAAACGGATTAACGTAATTATGAGGGATTGAATTCTCTTTAGATTTAATTTACGCGTGATCTATCCTAAAATACTGAGAAATCCTAAGAGCTTCGAGAAATCCGCCATTAGACCTGTAAAAAGAGAAAAAAATCGTGTAAACTTCGTGAAATTTTGTGCAATGTTTATCGTTCTCCAAAATGGCCGATTAATTTTTTACAGTACCTTAAAATGTCGCGAAGTCTTGAAAAAGTCGTATAAAATATCATCAAACCGTCGAGATTTTGTGGAATTGTTGTTCGGATTGCGAATCGATATTCAAATCGGTTAGAAAAATCAGTTTCCAGCAACAGACTGAGACATCATAATTAACCATCCCCGAATTGCTGCCAATTACAGTCAATGGGACCAACCCAAGAACGTATTACGAGTAAAATCGGCAAACTTCTGTCCACGAGTGAATTCCAACACCCTTTCGTGCCATTTCAACAGCTCAAAATAATCATGTGATCATTAACAAACATTTCTCTGTCCAATCGTCTAGTCTCTGGGATTGGCGCGTTGCCGAATAAGTCATTTACCACCGGACACGTTCGACAAATTGCCTCGCTTGCGAGCGATCGATCTCTCCGACAACTCGATGATTCTATTGGAGCCCGATGTATTCTCAAAAATTCATCATCTCGCCATTCTCATCCTCGAACGGTACGCGCCCACGTTCTCCATCAATCGTCCCCAAATTCCAAAAAAAATACCAAAAAAAAAAAAAAAAACAAAAAACGTTGATCCACATTATTCTTCCGATCTCCACAGAAATCCTTGGTTCTGCAACGACGACATGTTCGATCTGCAATACAGCCTCAAAAACAACAACGTCGTATTCAAAGAAATTTGCCGTCGCAACGAAAAACCATCTTCGAAGATCGGTCCAAAAAAATTCGAAAAAATGATATCACTGGACCACCCGACGTCTTCCAGCATCCATCAAGACGGTGCCGGACGTTTGCTCACGAGAATCAAAAATTGGCGAAATTCTTGGAAACCGGAAACGCCGTCCAATCGCGAACCGACGAAAGCAACAACCGTTTTACCCCCCGAAACTTCGGCGACCGAATTATCGGTTTATTGGTTTTTGACAATGGGTTTTATGATCGGTGCGGCCGTCGCCACGGTGGCGACTTACGCGTGGATGTCGCGAGAATTGTCGCGTTCTCTCGTGAATCAACGAAGACGCGAGATGAGAGAAGATCTCGCACAAGGGATGAGCCTGCTGCAACAGCTTTGGCAAAACACCGGAGATGAGAGTGGAAGAACGTCGACGGAATGTCCGGGTACACCTCCACCGCCTTATCGCGATGTTATGATGCACGCGAGACGATATCCGAGACCTCATATACAGGCTATTGTATTTGCCAATGATTCGAGCATCGACGATCAACGACGAGTACATTGACCCTCGGATACCACAGAGGTGCGTTTTTTGGCAGCGAAAAATGACATGTTCCCTGTATTCTTAACATTTTTTTTTTTTTGAAAAAGTTAATTTTTTACTGATTTAACGAAATTTTCGCGTTACGCCGATGGCATATTTAGATTCCCAGGTAAATTTCCCATAAAAATCGGGGGCTGAAGTCTCATATGCGTTGAGAAACCACAGAGTTATAAGCTTTTGAAAACGGGAAAACCAGAAACGCACCCGTGTGGTATTGGTGCCCCATGGAGCGAGTGTGGTTTCGAAGGGTTAATTCGAACGCTGCTTACGAAAACTAGTATGTTTCAGATTTTTTACGAAAAACAAGCACGTTTGGTATCAGCGCGAAAACTAGCTACTGTATAGAAACGTGTTGGTTTTCACGGTGGAATTAGAAACGTGTTAGTTTTCGTGAGAAATTTGAATCGTGCTACTTTTCGTAAGCAGCGTCGAATTATTCGCGTGATAAGGCGTTATTTATCGGTGGAGGCGTGCGATCGATGGAATTAGTCGACTTCCATCGGTGCACGTGGAATATTTTGATTATAGGTATATTGGGGTGGGTCGAAAAAAATAAGAAATTTTCTGATTTCAAATGGGAAGTGTTTGCTACAAAATATTTTGTAGCCGTAGAATTCTGAACAAAGATGAACCCACGATCGGACCGTTTTTAGGGATCGTCTTCAATTTTTAAAATTTTCCCGTTTGATTAACGTGGGGAGAACATGAAATTTCCCTTTGAGAACTCATAGCTCCGCGAATTTTATTGCTACGTCGATGCCGTGAATTTCATTTGAAAGCTCTTTAAATACCGATTAAAATGGCGTGCAGAACTTTAGAATCCGATCGCAACTTTCCTCGATAATTTTGTTTTTTCGTAATCAATTATCGACGAAAGTTACGATCGGATTCCAAAGATCCGCATGCCATTTTAAGCGGCATTTAAAGAGCTTTCAAATGAAACTTACGGCATCGACGTAGCTGTAAAATTCGCGGAGCTATGATTTTTTAAAAATGGAAACTTCATGTTTTTCCCATGTTAATCAAATGGAAAAACTTAAAAAATCGTGGACGAGCCCTAAAAATGGTCCGATCGCGGGTTCATCTTCGGTCAGAATTCTACGGCTACAAAATACTCCGTAGCAAATGCTTCCCATTTGAAATCGGAATTTAAAAAAAAAATTTCGCGCTACCCTAATATACATTTGTAAATATAGCAGCGATGGCTCTGTAAGAATCGCAGTTTCTCATTTATCGGAAGCCGAACAGTCCGGATGCGCTGTCTGCATCTTTCCCTGCGTCTTTAAATACAATTCAAACGCGTGCTTATCGCCAATGAATGGTTAATGAACTCTCATCGGTGAACAGACGGCTACTACGTATTATCTTATTTTCGAGACAATGTGAAACCCGCATCGCTGCAACGAGAGATAGAACCAATGGACCTCGCTGCTGACCAACCGAGAAACAATGATAAGCACGGTTTCACATCGTCTCGTAACCAATTATCGATAAATTTTTATTCCAAAATATCGTAATCGTCCATCGTTAACGGAAAAATACAAACAAAACGAGAATTCGAAAAAAAATAAAATAAAATGTAACAATAAAAAAAAAAAAAAACATCGAGCTGTCAAAACCTTTCGATAATAAATTTTGATAAAATTATTATTTATATACAATGTCTAAACGTTTTATTTACAATATTTCGTTGTACTTCGAGCTTTACACATTTGTGCAGTGATTGTAAATTTACTAATTAAAGAAAATAACGTTTTTATCTGTGGTTTCTTAGCTCCCTGCTTCGTTATAATTTACATTAAAACTAAGTTTCTGCGCCTCGAGCGTCATAAGAGTTTTAAAATGGAAGAATCTTCCATCTTTCTTCAAGATATAAATTCCGAAGCGTGTAAGAATAATAAAAAAAAATTAAAAAAAAAAAAAAAAACCGAAATATTCAATGTTAACAATTTTGTTTTTTTTTTTATACACAATCGGAGTTTTAATCCTTATCAGCGTTTGATTTTGTTTCGTGATTGTCATTTTGTCATAGATTGACCGCGACGTTGCTCTTATTGACGTTCTTGGCTGCGTCAATGGCGACGGTTTTGCAACCCATAGCACCGATAATTCGTTCCGTAATCTCGTGGTTGTACCTGCTACCGCGAAGATTCGTGATCACGCTGGCGTCCTGATCAACGTTCCAAGGAGCAAAATTTTCCGGCAAACTGATCTTAACGTCCTCGACGATGCCTTTTTTCACGTCGAGAATGAGTTTCAAAGAGTGAAGATTGCCATTATCCGATGATACTTCGATCGTTCTCGTAATTGTGAAATTCGGGGATCTGCCGAAAATCCAATCCCACGATTTGAAATCGTCCTTGAGCTTCTCGAGACCTGATAACGAATTCGTCGTTGTAATTCGTTCGATGGCGAATATTTTATCGTTTTATCTTATCTTTGTTTGGCACAAATTTTATTTCGTATTTATTTTTATTATTATTATTTTTTATTTTGAAAGAAAAAAAAACTTTGTAAATTTACCTGGAAACCAGTCTTCGGTTGGATTTATGAGCTGGAAACCTTTTTGCTTCTCCACAAGATCATGGCCACCGTCTTCGAGAGTCAGAGCTTTGGTTCGAAGATATTCCCAGCCAACGGCGTTCATTAGCTTGTCCGTTCGAATTTGAGAATTAATGTCCGTCAGATTCTTCACCGGTGAACGTACGGATTGCGTTGCTGTTGTCTCCATTTCGTTCTACGAGTCAAGGAAATGATCGAATAAAATTATTTATCAGCCGTCGTTTTTTTTTCTCAGACGAAAAACAAATATCGAATGAAAAATAGAAGGAAAGAAATAAAGAAACGGAAAAGTACAAGTTATTATCGACACGAGACATAACGACAATCTCGGAGAGTTTGAACAAACAAGTCTGTGCGAAATGCTTTTCAAGTACTTTCTATCCGCAAGCGAGAAGAATCAATGTTCGCTGGAAGTCGTTGGGGGGGCAAAAGATGGTTGATATCGGAACGAGACTCGACCTTTGAACGTTATCCTACATGGCATGACACTATTTTGAATCTAAGGCGTGCAAAGCACCGATTATGTCAATAAAAAATTAAAAATAGCATTTAAAAAAAAAAAAACGCATATCCATGCGTCGGTGGCGATTATTTTTACATGCCTCAGCGTTTATTTGCGTCGTGAAAAATACCTAAATTGGTTTCTTCTCTTTCGTGCGTCATCGTCGTAGTTTTTTTTTCTCTTTCTCGCAATTGGTTCACCAGCGTTACAAAATATTTTCCATGAGTTCGAAACGTATTTTAATTTTTGTAATTACCTCTTTTCTTTCCAGAGCGAGCCGTAAGGAAGATTTGTCGACTCCGACGAGCAGAGTACAGTGATGATAGGCATTGGGGCGTCCTAGCTTTGCAGCCGTTCCGGAAACCTGAATAATATTAACGCAGAAATAATATATCCGCGCCGCCGATCTCTCAAAAATAAGAATAGATGCCGCAATCGGCTGGGATCTCTGTCAATTATTATTACCTTGAGGTCGCCTTCGACGACGATGTCATCGCGCTCGTTGATCTTCGTTTTGAGGCCCCATTCCCTGTACAGAGCTCGAGTCATTATTTCCAAGTTGTATCTTCTGTTGTAACGCTCTTTGGGAGTGAAGAACGTGAGATTGACATTGCCCGAATCGTGATAAACGGTGCCGCCTCCGCTGTTGCGTCTGGCCAGAACGATGCCTCGTTCCTCCGCAGCTCCGACGTTGGATTCCAGCCAAGGATTCTGGTGGCGTCCTATGACGACGCACGGATCGTTTTTCCACAGAAGCAATACGTGATGATTGCTAAAGTCGTAATTGCGATAGAACCAATCTTCCAGAGCCAGGTTCGTGTGAATATCGGTCGACTGCGATATGAACACGGATTTTTCTATCGCGCTCTCGGGTATCTGTTTGATCCTCCTGGATTCATTCTCCAAGCTGGACTTGGACAAGCTGCGTGTCGCGAAGATACCGCGCTTGACAATGGCAAATCCTCTGCCGAGCATCGACATTTTACACCCGTGCTTGAAATTTCAACAACCTTGGCAACGCTTCGATCTTTGTATAGTGGATTCTCAAAGACGGAGCTGCCTGTTCGAGCGTCGTCTACCGTATCGACTAACCAGGATTATGACGCAGGATGGGGAAGGGATCGGGAAAGGGTTTAAATCGACACCAGTCTAACTTATAAATCAGTCTTTGGCAAAATACGCGCAAAATAATTTTTTTCTCTCTCTCTCGTTTTTTTTCTCTCTAAAAAAAATTTCGACGGTTTGCTTACCTCGTGCTAAAACAGTTAGATAATCGGTTAAACTGACAGCTGTGAGTGACACTAGCTAGCTCGAGGTTTTATCCGTCAAGGTCTGTGCGTTTTCGTAACGACAGGCCTTAAGCGTGAGACGCGGTGGAAACGTCACACTGGCTGGAGGTTATGCCGATGAGGTAATCGTGAAGGGCCATCGTCTGATGCAGCCACTTCCAGGTTTGGTTCAGGGAGTTGATACGGTAACGTATACCCAAACAGTCTCGGCAGTCCGTTTGCATTCCTCCGTGTGCTGACAGATTGAACGTGAAAATTTAACCGGCGGTTCTTTCGAATCCTCCGAACTCGCAACACCAACGTTTTTCAATCACGATAGAAGATTTTTTTTTTCTTCTCTACGTCCGAACGAAAACCAATGACTCCGGCGAATCGAAGAACGCCGTCAGCCACGTTTACGCGATGTACGATCGATCGTTATTATTCGTCTCGACGAAATTTCTCCTTCCAAATGATTCGTATTTTCCTTCGTAAACTCGTTATATGGGCCTTCGTCGTTCGATCCCGCGTACTCGCGTACGGATAATTCAGTGATACGTCGATTCGTTCGGACAATTGCCATTATATATGTCGAGGCTTGAACGACGGTGGGGAAATTGCAACGAGGTTATCACAAAGTTCGCCAGCACAAAGTACAGCTGATGCGCGCGTGGTATACCGGGTGCCCTTCTCCCCTGGGGGGGCCCGCGGATGTGACCAACCGGCCGCCATCTACGCATCAACGTTGGTCCCCGTTGGTCTCTCGTCGTCTACGTTCTCTTCGCCCTTCTCCCCCCACCCGCGCGGGTGTCGTTGATCGCTCCCGTCAGCATTTATACGCGTTCGAAAGCAACGAAGTTGTAAAACGCGGGGATGAAAACCGTTTTGCACGCGAATTAAACGTACGGGGCGGTCATTTCGTTACTGTGTAAGTCGTTGCTCTTATCGCGTTTCATACCGAGCGAGGCTATTGAGGTCGTTCGATAACAAAGTCGTCGGACGGCGTACGAATCTTTGCTTTTCTTCGACAAACGTTGTGTATTTCAAATCCCCGCTCTTCCACTCGAGAGCGATATAGAGATTGATAGAAGCTTCTGCGAAACTATATCTAGACCTCATACGTCCTATTTGATTCCCCCTACGCAACATTCTATGCAATTTTTTGTTGTTTTTCTAATTTTTCTAATTTTTATCGTCATCGTTATCTCGCGACTTCGCGCGCTTATCGCAACATCATCGTCGTACGTTGTCGGAAACTGCGATTCCACCAACGAGATCTTGCGGGAAATGACCTTTGCGAACCTTTCCGACACTGCGTGCGACCGACCACGCGTCCAAGAGTGCGTTACGCGCGATGCACTCGTGAGATAGAATCACGTTTGTCGATCGAGCCGAGTGCACGGGATAAAGTCGGTTGCGAATTTTTCATGCTAATGCGATTGACCGGATGCGAACGCGAATTATCTTTCAATGCACATTGTTCGATTTTTCTAATCGTCGCTCGTGACTCGCGACTCGTGAACGGACTTGACGATAATACGACTAACCTAATTGTTAGAAATTGCACGCTCGAAGTTTGTTTGTTTTTTTTTTTTTTTATTTTTTATTTTTCTTTATTCAATCGATATACATATGGAAATGTTGAGACACGATGGAAAATCAATCGTGTTTGTTTCGTCGTTTTCGACAATCGGCAGAGAAGTGTGAGTATTTCGTCGTCTCGCATATTTCATAATTGAGTCGATGGTATTTCCTTCGGAATTGTCGAATCGGACTTTTTTAATTGCAGCGCAGACATATTTTTTCTTTCTTTTTTCTTTTTGGGAAATTTTTTTTATTACTTTCTGAAATTTAGTCCCAGCGTTTGCGTGATGAACGTAAGCATATCCGTGTTTTCCTCGATCTGGAAAGCATCAAAAAATCAACGATTGTGGTCGAAAAACTAGTGATAAGATTTTGATTGATTGATAGAGGCGAGTTTGCGCAAACGACTGACCACTTTGGCGGTTGGTTTGCCGCCTCCGTGTCCGGCTTTCGTCTCGATTCTCGCGAGTATCGGATTCTTCTGATGGGGTAGTTTGCCCAATTTACGTTGCATCGTCGCTATGAGTTTGAGGGTGTGAAGAGGAACGACGCGATCGTCGTGATCCGCGGTGAAAAGCAAAGTTGCCGGATATTGCGAACCGTTTTCCGGCGGTACGACGTTGTGCAACGGCGAGTACTTCGATAAATTTTCAAAGTGTTTGGGATCGTCGGAACTTCCGTAATCCGACACCCATGAATAACCCACGGTGAACTTGTGAAAACGCAGCATATCCATGACGCTGCGATCCGGAGAACGTTTTAGAGATCAAAATTTTGGATCTATTTCTATACTAAATTTTTTTATTTTTTTATTAATTGAGATTTTACTGGCTGGAAATCGTCGAAATTTTTGAAAATTTGAGGAATTATAGTTATTGATATTATAATCGTAGATTAATTATTTCAGAATTTTTCACAACGTAATTTTGTAGTTATAAATTTATGGATTTAATATGGTCGTTTATGGGAAAACAGCTTCTGCAGACGTTAATGGTTGCAAAACGAATGGAACTAAATCGTCGTAAATTCTGAAAAAATTATATCATTGAGATTGAGGATCAACAGATCGATTATGCTTGGTTTTAAATGAATCGACTGATTAATTGTCGAGAAATTAATTGAAATAATGAGGAATTTCGTCTGAAACAGTTGAAACATTTCTACAGTCACTGACGAAACGTCAACCACACGTCAATAACGTCGAATTTGACTTCAATTATTATTAAAAGTGGTTGATTAACATTTCCAAGTGTCAATTTATCATTGGTTCAGCCATTTGTTAGGCTAAACATGTACGAAATTATCCAAACTTGTAAATCCACGATATTTTTTACTAACTTTTCGCTCGACGGTCCATCCAGCAAGACCTCAATCAATCAATTTTTTTTTTTTTTTGCATTCTCAACGACTTTCTTACCCAACTTGAGCGATAGCTGCACCGAAAAGATCCGGTCGTTGATTGATACACGCAGCGACTAAAAGCCCACCGTTGCTGCCACCCTGAATCGTCAATTTCTTCGCACTCGTGTATTTATTCTCGATCAAATATTCAGCGGCTGATTGAAAATCGTCAAAAACGTTCTGTTTGTTCATGAAACGTCCGCCGTTGTGCCAACGTTCTCCGTATTCTCTGCAATCGTTCAATTAACGAATTAATCCTTCCTCAACCGACTGTTTCCCCCCCCCCCCCGTTTTCATGTCTTTATGAATTTTTTTGAACACGTTGCCATTTTATTTCTTACGGATAAACTTTTCGTACATCATCTAGAATGTTCGAAGCACGTTCTGTAATTTTTCGAACCACTTCGGACTGATAGTTTGCTTACAATCGTTTTTTAAAAATCGTCTGGGTGGAATTCACCCAGTGTGACGGCCGTGAAATTATTCGTTAGTGTGACGGTAAAAGGTTGAATATGTAAGGTCGCCAATTTATTTTATATTTCATTCAGACATGGCTTACCCTCCACCGCGAATGTTGGCGACTGCTAGAACACCGTTAAGGTGTTGAATAAATACGAGTCTGGTGACGCTGAATGTAGGCTGTACGCTTATGTTAAAACCTCCGTAACCGTACAAAAGTGCGGGATTTGATCCATCCAACACTGCGTCCTGAATAGAAATTTTTTCAAAAAATATTTTCATTATTTCATCGGCGATAAAACGAATTAATCGTTGTTGTATTTAATTTTTTTTATTTTCGATATTTACGGCTTTGGTGACGATGAACATGGGAATGCGAGTACCATCCTTGCTCGGATAAAATACTTGAGTGGTTTTGTAAGCTTTGGGATCAAAGTTGTTCACTTTGATCTCGCGGTAGACCTGACGATTCGTAAAATTTTCATTGATCAACGATTATTTCTACGTAAAAATGTTGAGGGTGGCTTTGGATTGCGATTACCTTGGGTTCCTTGTCCTTGGCCAGATCCATCGCGTAAATGATTCCAGGCGTTAAGAATGACGTGAACTGATAAAATATTTCCGAGTATTTTTTATCGCCGGAAAATCCAACGACGGTGCCGACATCGAGGGGAAACGATCTCAGTAGCTCGCCGGATTTTAAACTGTGCAATTGCAGAACGCTCTGCGACGTAACGTAAATTTATGTATATTTATCAATGATAAAAATTAACAATAAACAAATAAACTCCTGGAAAAGAGATTTTTTTTTGTCTGGATCGAATCGTGACGACAATACACGATATATTTAATTAATTGATTATTCATTAATCATTAAATAATTGATTAATCATTCATCAATAATTAATTAATTTTAATCTTCATTAAATTTGAATTCATTGATTGATTGATTGAACTGGTTAATTGATTTAGTTAATTCTATTAATTAATTTTTTTTCTTTCCATAAAATGAACGATTTTGAAGTTATGGATATTTATTTACCTTGACATCTTGAATGTAACACGCGACAAATTTGTCACCGTCGACGGCGGTAGCCCAGTCGAGAACGTGATCCGGATTTTCCGGCAACAATTCCGTCCATTTGTCTTCGCCGTAATCCTCGAGATCTATGCATATGAGTTTGAAGTTTGGCGCGTTCTTGTTCGTTCGGAAAATCGCTTTGTTATCATCGTTCGTTACGAACTGTAAAGGAAATGTAAAGGAAACATTGCTTGCAACTCGATGTTCGAGGAATATTCGAACGAAATATTGGACTAACTTCGTAATCCGCCTCAAGTTTGTCGACGACTTTCGTTAATGGCAATTTTCCTTCTATTTTTTTGCCGTCCTCGAGTTTCGTGAGAAAAACCAAATTATCGCGACAGTCTTTCATTGCGATCACGAGCAACCACTTGCCGCAGTCCGTAACTTGAGCACCTCTGTGAAAAAAATTTGTAGAATGTAGGTTTTCACGAAATTTAAGGGTTTATGTCTATTTGTTTGCTTGAAAATTAAGGAATTTTCATGATTTTTCTTTAGCCATGTTAACAGAATTTTATTTATAATCCACGATCCAGTATGGCTAGAAAAAACAGGGAAAATCTCCTTAATTTTACTGAAAATAACTAGATATAACCCTTTAAAACACGTAAATCTTGAATTTTTCTGTGACTTACATTCTCCACAGAGGCTCTTCGGGAAACTCGACCACGAGCACATCTTCGGTCTGCGGCGTTCCCACTACATGATAGCACAGCTTCTGATCTCTGCTATCCTGAGTTTCGGAACCGTCCGTCTTTCCTTTTTGCTCGGGATATGTTCCATAAAATATTCCCAAGTTGTCTTTCGTCCACATTATCGACGAGTATTTCGTTCTTTCTAATACTTCGGGATACTTTTCTCCTGCGATGTGTCGTAAAAAATTTGGTTATTGTAGAATTTTATTATTTTTTTGGGTTCCTTAACGTCAGAGAAATAAAATCCTTGTAAAATCACTCGCATCACTTTTTAAGCCTCGCTTAAAGCTTACAGGAAAATTATAACAAAAGTCCTACATTTTAGAGGTTTCTAAAAATTAATTATTGAAAATATGGTTCGGCAACAGATGCGCGCGTACAATTCGCACTTGACCAACTTTTAATTCCATTTTATGAAACCGATGAATCATACCTGTTGCGGTGTTCATGAAATGAATGGTTTTCCAATCGGATCCGCTGCTGGACAATCCATAAGCAAAAATGCTGCCATCTTCGCTGAATTTACTGCTAGTTATAGCCACCGAGCCGTCGTCCGACAAGGTATTGGGATCTAAAAATACTCGGGGCTCGCCGTCCAGACTATCCTGCACGTATAGAACGCTGCGAAAAAGAACAAAAAAATATATTATCCCAATATTCGTTGAGAAAACCAAAGCGATTCGAAAGAATATAATTTTTATCGATATCGCAATTACGGACCTTTGATTTTGCAGCCCGGTGTTTTTGTAAAAATAGTATTTGTCTCCGTGTTGTGCTGGGCAGGAATATTTAGGAAAATCCCACAGCTGCTTCAATCTTTCGTGTATGAGCGGTCGATCGGGACAAGAAGCCAAAAATGGTTTTGTTATCGCATTTTGAGCATCGACGAAGGCTTTCGTCTCCTCCGAGTCGGGATCTTCCAGCCATCGATAAGGATCTTTGACCTGAAAAATAACAAAAAAATTCATCCATTTATCCCAACGTCAACCATACAAATAAACAAAAAAAAAATACAAAATTCTAATGTGTAACCTCAACGCCGTGATAATTGTCGATAACCGTCTCGTCTCTGCGAGGCTCGGGATACTGGAATTCCGCCATTATTCCTGTATCTTCCCCGACGCTTCTTCGTACTTGTCGCGTTTGATCCTAAATTCAAAATTTTTAATCTTCCAACGAAAATTATTCGAATGCAAAACTTTTTTGAGGTTATCTCAGTTAACTAACGTCAAAAAGTTCGAAGATTTAACGCAATTTTAATCTTACGGAATGCGATGAGTAGTAAATACGATGAAGACGAGTACCGCTGGATTTGCCAACGAAGCTCGACGTATTACTTTTAATCACAATGTCAATAGCAACGTTCGCGACGTTCCGGATGTACCTTTGATTAAATTTGCTAGTCAGCATCGAGATCGCGGCCATAGCGTCGAGCGTATACCGGGTGACGGATAAGTTGCCGACGTCGCTGCTATCTCTTAGCTTTATCTCTCAACAATTATGTACAGATTTATCTGGTAACTGAATAAAAATTCGTTACAATCTTAGGTCTAGACGAGATATATTTTTGCAACATGAATTATCAGGTGTTCGATCATTTTTATTCGTTTTATTGTACATGATTTTTTTTTTTGTTTAATTCTACGATTTGATGACCGGCCTTTGATTGCAACAATTTTTATCGAGGCTTGTATTTATTTTCAAGTTGATATCGTTGGATCGATCTGACGGATAACAAATCCGAGATCGATCTGCGATAGAAAATAAATGTACGTGGGTAAGGTTGAGTCATTTGACTCGAGCGAATTCGAACGAATTAGCGCAATCGCTGTACTGTAGTTTAATTGTTTAGCCTCTTTTCTTGTCAGTGCATTGCTGGAAGATTGAACCAACTCAAAGTAAATATCGGAGCCAGCATCGATCGAATATTCGCACTCCGTAGCTAAGCGTATACCAAGTGCACAGTTAATATCGTTCACGTATACACGAGTTATCAACTTTCTTTCCCTAAATACTCCTCTAAATTCAATATTCGCAATTATCATTTCCTAATATCCTAATAACGTTATTACATGCTCTACATAAACGAAAATAATTAATTGAAACATTATTTTCTTTTCTTCCTTATTTTCGCGATATTTATTGTTCTTTGGTGTTCATAATTTTATTTCATAAAATTTGTGCATGGAATAAACGATTTAATTAACATTTAAAAAATTAAAAAATCTCGATCTCGTGGCATTTGATCAATTCTCGAAAGGGGCAAGACTACATCTCTGCCTTACCGGAAATTATGTAGTTACTTCAGTTGACTTCTAATTACAATTATTATCCGAGTATTGCGCGATTTTTTATAAAACGATTCAACAGAAAATCACGTATTTCCTTTGGAAGCCGATTGGGACCGTTTTTTCCGCAGCTTTTCCACGCCCACGCGATAAACAACGAAAAGTCAAAGAGAAAATGGCATCGACAGGCTTCCTTACAAATTTAACAACCGCCTTGCATGAGCAAAGAAAACCCGACTACACATTTTTTTCACAATTATTCTAATAAACCTATCGCAAATATTAAAAAATTTCGAAATTTTTTATTATATCGTTAGGCTGTCATGAGATGCAAAGGAATTCTTTTCACAATTTTCGTTCCTAAAGAAGGCCACCGACTGTGCATACGCCTCCGTTTCACATTATCATCCACCATGCGACATAACTATTCGTCATAGCTTCGCTGTGGCAAAACAATCGTCGGCAATTATAACTATATATACTCTGATTTATAATCGTAGGTGATTATTTTCAACGCGTTCGTTAAATCGTTGAAAAATTTCGGCCACCCAACGACGCCGATTTTGCATTGTTCTATTATTATTATGATCACAATTTCGCCCATCCTGGGAATCAGAGCAAGCCTGTTATAATTCGCAGCCGGTCTCTTGATTCGATTCGATCGTTTCGCATTTTTTCTTATTCTCAGAATCTTCGTTGTATCACGTTTGACACGTCGATGGATCGAAATTTTTGATAAACACGCCGTTGAAGAATTGAACGAAAAATTTGCCCATGTATTGGTCGACTTTGCCGGGCCAGAAACCCTCCAGGAAACCGATGTGGCCGCCTCGGGAGGTCACCACGGCGGCGACGAGTTTGGATTCTGCGATTTCTTTCAACGGTATCGCTGCAGAGTTCGCGCAAGACGAAACGATTAATTAATGTGGAAGATTAATGAGTCAAAAACGTTGAACAATGTAGACAAGAAAAATTTACCGTCTAACGGCTGAAACGGATCGTCAGCCGCGCTGAGGCACAAAGTTGGCACCTCAATGAGATGCAGTTTGTCGTGGAGCGTCGCTTGGCGATAATAATCCTCAACGTTCTTGTAACCGAAATGTTTGACCGTGAAAGTCGCGTCGAATTCGCGAACGGTTTTGCTCTGTCAAGAGGAAAAAATTCATAAGACAAAATAAATCGTTCGTCGTCGCACTGTGGAATCATTTCAAGGTCGTCACAGTGGGTGGATTTCACCCAGGGAGTTTTCAAAAAACGATTGTGAGCAAACTATCGGTCCGAAGTGGTTAAGAAAATTACAGAACGTGCTTTGAACATTCAAGATGATGTACGAAAAGTTTATTTATGAGAAATGATATGGGAACATGTTAAAAAAAAATTATGACGAGATAAAAAGGGAAACGACAATCGTCGGTCGTTGGTTGATCGACGGGTGGGTTTCAGCCGTCAAATTTTACAAATTTGCAAACAACGAAGCAATTCGAGCGAATAAAAACATTATTCGCGAATTAAAAACGATTGTCACGCAATTTTACAAGAAAAAAAATATAATTTCCTTATCCATGTCTATGAAATGACTAATTTATTTTTTTTCTTTACGTAAATGTAGATTTTTCTTTTGCATAATTATGCAAACGAAAAATATAAGAAAAATATATTACCTTCAAAACGTCGTGTATATCAATGTCGGAAAATCCGGTTTCCGTGGAAAAATGATGAGCCTCGACGTTGCGACAAAGATTACCGGCCAGGTGTTTGTTCAGCATCAGGTTCAAGTAGGGCTTTTCGATGCTCTTGGTGCCTTCGAAGACGTTCCAAGGCACGGATATAATGAGTGTTGCTTTAAGCTTATCTCTCGCTGCTTTACCTTGCTGGGCCAGATAATTGCCGAGGATCAATCTGCATTGAAAATAAAAATAATGATAAACAAAAAAAGTATCTCGAACGAACGAAAAAGAGGAAATTTTTGTCGCGGGATTAAAAATTGATATGGGGTCAAGGTGAACGGACGGTGATTCATCGGGTGAGGTAAAAAACTAGCGGTGTAGGATTACCCTCCCATGGAGATTCCAGTGGCACCGAGTGGAACGTGAGGAAAAAGATTTCTCACGTGTTCCACGACTTCGGACAAATCCTCGCAGTTGGCTGCACAGTAAGTTCTCGGGGTCTGTTTAAAGCGAAGCAAGATTTGTGATAGATATAGGATCGGTAAGGCGATAATCCAACGCTCCATCATCCGTAAGGAGACAAGTAAGGATGTCGTATATTGTATATTGCGTCTTGAGGTTGGTGTTCGTACGTACCTTGAGGCTAACGCCACCGAGACCTCGATTGTTGAAAATGACGCATCTCACGCCGATCGTTTTGGCGGCGCATACGAGGCACTTTATGTATTCCGCTCCGCTCGCTCCCGTCAGACCGGGCAGGATGATTACGATGGGTGACGTTTGGGAGGAATGCTCGTCGGCCCAGTCCAAGGCTACCTCGCCTCCGTCTTTCAATTTCAGGATCTCTCTGTTGTTGAATTAATTATACATCGAAATACATTTAAATAGCCATAGTTCAATTATTTTGAGTCGCAATATTTTCGACGGAGAAACTTTATTGATTTGTACTGTTGGAAAATATGTATTTATTTATGTCGTTTCGGTATTTCATTGGGCAAATGAGCAACCTGATTTTTGGATAGATTCTTCGGGTTATTTCAATATACAAATTGTATAACCTCAAAAAATATATAAACTATATAATTAAATATATAATCCTTTAAAAATAATATAATATAATATGATATGATATTTTTTGGTTATATTATTTTTTTCATTTTCTTTATTATATTATTATGATACTATATATGTATGTTTATAGCGTGAGTAGTTTCCGGGGAAAGATTAATTAAAACTTCGCCTGATAAAAAAATATTCCACTTTTCTACATATCGTTTCAGTATTTCATAGTAAAAGTGAGTAACCTGATTTCAAAATATATTCTTCAGGTTGTTCAAGATCATTGAATATACAATTGAATTCAAAAAATACAAATAAAGACTATAATGAGAACTGATATCATTAATTCTCGACCTAAGCCTCGTTGGACAGCCAAGAAAAAAGTGACTTTGTTTTTTTCCATTAATTTTTGTGCGACTTTGCATTTCTAAAAAAAAATTAAGCATTGGAAGTGGAAAATATTTGTTGTTTGTGTCTATAAACGAAATTATGATAGAATAATTCGACGAGGCAGTTAACGCGCAATGACGAACAAAACGCGAAAATCAGACGAAGCAATGAGACTGAAAATCGCAGAAAAATCCAATATTGAAAAGCGCACGAGACGTTGCGTGACACCAGATAGCGCGCAGAAGGCCGTATGGCTATCGCGTTTCTTTGGTGTATTTATAACGTTTTCGCGCGATTGCACAATACCCACGTATCTGCTTACCTGCGGTAGTGAATATCCGGAAAAATTCGTCCGCGCAGCACGCTCGCAATTACGGTTTGGGCACGTGACTCGAAACACCACAGAGTCGGCCAATATTTGCTATGTACGATATCAACATTTTCCGTCAAGAATTTTCGAAACGGACCCTCGGCGCAGATGAGAAGCGGAGCCTGGACAGATTCAAAGGTTCTTTTTAATTTTACCTCTTCCATTCGAGGCCATCGCCTTAATTATTCATTCTCCATCCATCGATTCGGGCATTAAAATTCTAACGAATAAACGCAATATCGTTCGTTAATGGGCGACAAAGCTAAAATTTAATCTCACTGACATACGATAATACGTATTTAATTATTTCCCTTCACTTAATTTTTTTCCCTTTGGATTTATTAATTTATTTATCGTTATTTCGAATGTGCATCGAATCGAGTGCAGTGCGGTTGCAACAGCGATGCATATAGCAACCCGAATCGTCTGGTCGTAAAACGGCGTTCAGCGAACGCGCTTTGACGACGAGATGAGTCTAAAGTTGCGTGACGTTATTCATCACCGCGCGACGAGCCTATAGTAATAGACGTTCGGGTCAATTGTCCATTTGCGCATTGGTACCCCGTCACCTGGGTTCTCGTGATGCACCATACGCTGCACTCGAAGCGATCAAACTGGCGCAGCATACCCGGCCGGCAATTACGGAGTCAGTCGAGTCTATGTCCAATATGGCCTTCGTTTCAGACATAAGCGAAGGACCATTGAGGTCGGATTAATAAATATCGCGGTGTGTGCGATTCTTTCGTTCGACAATATCGTCGTTATCTCGCGACCATGCGATTCGATAATTTAGAAAAATACATGGATGAAGAAAAAAAATCCCACGGATGGAGAAAATCACGCACGTGGTTGTATTATCGCGTGACGGTAGTTGGTGAAATATGCATTAAATGAGATTATTGCGCATGGCAATTACGTTATCCGAGTTTTGGTCATGCGGTATGTGTAACGCGTCGTCGTGATTTATCTATTTATTCATTTATTCGCGTATTTATTTATTCATTTATTTATTCGGGTTATTTATTTATTTGTTTATTTATTTTTGCTGGAAACGATTAGTACGGTATGTAATGAAAATTGCTATTACGGATTCTTATATCTTTAATATATTAAAAATATATCTTTATGTCTCTCATTACATTGATTTTTATATTTCCGACGAGTTTCCAGATTTGGTTTTGTATAAAACCGTTCGGAAGATTGGATTTTGGGGGTTTTGATGTAATTTTCGTAACGAGGACGCTCATCGACTTATCGATAAGCGTGCCGGGCGTTCGGTAATTTCCGGTAATGGCCGACGATAACGTATCGCTCTTATCGATAACCTTTGTCTACTATGTAGCAGAGTGTTGCCGATTTTATTCTGTCCTAGACTGCGAAGTTTATGGGTACCATAACTGTTCAGATGCTGTATGGTCTCGTGATATGCTTATTTTATTCTGCGATGGATTGAATGAATAAATTAATGAAAACCGGCCAAGAGCGTGGAGGGCATGCGAGTGATAAGGGTTCCGTAGCCATTCTCGCCAACATTTTCTTCGACTTTTTATAATACGTATCGAGAGCTATTTCAGCTTGACGAATTCTCTTGTTTCCGAAAAAGAGTTATTTTCCAATATTTTATAAACTATTTTTGCTACAAATTTCGTTTTTGATTTTATCAAAAGTCCAAATTAAGAGCTACAGTCTGGAATTCTTTCAGATTTTTTGCATCGATAATTTAGATATTAGAGGATGTTGAAGGGGATGTTTCGACACCGAATTTGAAAGCAAATAATTTGTGACTGAAGGGTTAGAAACAAACGGCTCTACACGATTTTCGTTGCGTTTTAAAATACCTATTCAAAGATACCCTACTCAATGTGGCGAGTGGGAAAAAAATTACATTTTTCAATCTATGGGAGAGAGTCCGACATTTTTTTGGTTTCAAAAATGTTATTATTTCCGGTTTTGTTCGTCAATCTACGTCCGTATACCAAATTTCATCTTAATCGGTATTCAATTGAGAAAATGAGAGGACTGTGACATACAGACGGACGGATGGACGGACAGACGGAACGACCGAAATCATGAGGGTTCCTAGTTGATTAAAAAACCCTAAAACTAACTGAATCCTCTATAATATCATATCAATTTTTACCTACGTTATATAAAAATAATGAAATATAATGTAATATAATTTTATTTTTTCTGATATCGTCATATTTTTTATATTCTTACTATATTAATATGATATTATCTATGCATATATTTAGGGTGTTAATAGTTTCCGGGGAAAGATTAATTAACACGTCCGACGGAATTGCATTGCCCAAAGGGTGCAATGACGAGGTTCTGGGCGGAAACTATCAACGCCAATGAAGGGGATAATTGAAGCTTTGTGTTGTCACCGATAGCGGTATTCACATCCCCTTAAGACGACGCGACGGAACCGCCATGAGTGCGAATGAGGCAGCGCCATTAACGATCGAGCGAGAGAGAATGACAGAAACGTGCATTAAATTGTTTTCTAAGCCGAAACAAAACCCTTTTAGCGACTTGTGGGCGATAACGAAAACCGCAATTCAATATTTTCAAGGCTTCGCTTCATTCCGAATGAAAATTTGAATATTCTATCAGGCAGACGATTAATCGTCGTGAATTCGTCGACGTGATTATTCGTCTCGCATTGTCGAGCGACGATGAAAGAAAAAAAAGTGAATTATAGTTTTTTTAGCCATTCAAGGATTACATAAATTTACCGCAACGCGTGAAACGAGGTGTGTCGACTAATAGATGCGAAAATGATCTAGTATTGCATTTACATGAGTAAAATCTTGCGGCTTTATAGACGATACGACCTCGTGAATTCCAAAAACGAATAGAGAACAATTTTATTACATATATTTAATACGCGCAAAGGTTAATACTGGAAAATATTATTTATTCTGCATTTAGAAATTATCGTAATTTCCGAGTGACAATTTAAAACCAAATCGGCTTCCGATGTTTCATCGTCCTTGCATAGAGACTCTGTCCGGTCCAAGCTTAGATTTTTTTCGTTAGATCTTTTGCTGAAAAGGCCGGAGAAGTTACTGCGAGAATATGGATAAAAATCCGTATTTTTTGTTTTGGACGAGAGCTTCCAATAAATACATTTATGCTTGCCAGTCAAACAGAGTCGTTTCAGCGAAAGAGCGAGACCTTGCAGAATCAACTGTGTCACTCGGTGTAACCTGGATTTCTCGAGCAGTTAAAATTAAAAAAAATGCACCTCTGACTTGTAGTAACATTAAAATTGCAGTCATAAAATTCCGAATTTTTTGTGCCTTCCAAATGGATTATTTTTGTTCTCATTAGGATTTGATTTTCATGGATTTCAGGTGACTATTTTGGGCTCCAAAAAACCCTCAGAAAAGGAAAAAAATATTCAATTACGTTATTATTCCTTACACCAAACAGAGGTTCATTTTAACCCGTTCGTTTCCCTGTAAACAAACTTTTTTTCAAAACGTTTTTTGTTTCATGAATTTTTATATGCCCGTAAATAACTCCAATCGCACTTTTCATTAATATCAATCGATTTAACGATGTTCAAAGTGTATTTTCGCATTTTTTCAACCAGTTCGCACGAGTCAATTTAAAATGGCGGACAGTCAAAGTTCATGCAGGGTCAAATTGACCCTTGATGCGGTGTTTAATAAAAAAAACAGGCATGTTGTGTAATAGTTATCGCTACTTAAAATTTCAATTATCGCTCTATTCAAATTTATCGATACTCTCGAACCACCGAAACAAAAAAAAAACGTCATATAGTTCGATAAAAGCGACAACCACCGAACCATCCACCTATGCATGTGGTCATCACAGATCCTTCTCGTCTCGCACCGATGCACGCTCTTCCACAATCGCGCATCCGACGAGGGGTGACCCGGCTCCAAAGTCCATAAACGCTCCGGGACGGATGCAATCACGCAATTTTTCCCGTTTAACGATGATGGCCAAAGCTCGAGCAAGGTCCCCCCCTACGTCGTCTCAAAAAATCTACATACATGCGACCTACTCTGCATGGAAATTTTATTCATCAACCTAATCAATCAATTTGTTTCCAAACCCCTGAATTAATTGTCAAAACGAATCGCTACAAGACAATAAACAGCCTATATACACATCACAGCCACATGTTGCATTATCGCAAGCCTCGTCTAAAACTCGATCATACAAATCTAAACATTCCTCTCAACGTTCAGTGCATGTGCATTACTCACTTTCACGACCTCGTAAAGATAGTAGATGCAAAATCCAATGCCAAACAGAACCCCGTAATAGACCTTAGGCAAGCCGATGACGCCTTCGACGATGTCCAACATGTTTTCGCTCGTGATAAGATTTTCCGGATGACAGCGATTTATCGGCGATCGTTTTCACGTTTTATCGTTGCGTCGTCGGTTGTTCAATTTTTTTTTTTATCCTCTCGTTTTCCAATCGACGCGAACGCGAATTGCGAACGTTCGTCGTTGATGCGGAACGTTTTAACGCTGAAAATGAATTGCAATCGTCGTTTGTTGGAAATTTTGCGAATCGGCACGCATGACGCTCCGATCGGCGGCCGACGAGATACTAGACAGCGGCTGTGCTCTCTCGCGCGGCTCGGTTGACGTTCTCCGGCCGGGTTTTGTGCCGCCTGATTGCCGTACGAGAAGCAATGTAGGATATGCACGTAACCGTTTGCTCGTCGTGTATTTTTTCCCCCCCGTGCGGGCCTCGCGCAACGCCAGTGGGTGAGACGCACGGGTTCATTACGACCGATATAACGCGCCGCGAAATTACGTAAGATCGGCCCGCGGGCGGATGGCGGATTTATATCGCGGGGATATCTTCGGCGCCGTCAATCGACGCGAATTTCGCACGGACGGCGCGGTGTCTTCCCAATGCCCGAGACTACGAACCCCCGTCGTTTTTCGTTTATCCGATGCACTATCACCCGTTGACGCGATAACGCGACCGCCGCTCATTCACCCGGACGGATAAAGCTCGTCTAGCGGAGAAATTCATTCGCCACCGGCGGTTATTCATGCAAGCATTTGTATTCACGTGCGTATGCGCGCGTGTGTGCCGATGATGCGTGTCTGCTGCGCTTATCACTGACGATGAGAGGAATTTCTCACGTCGACACGTGTTTCGCAGCGATAAAAAATTTAATAGTCTTATCGTCAGATTAGAGGTAGATATTGGGGTTTTTTATTTTTATTATTGAGAGGTGATTGGTGGATGGTGAGGGTTGAAGTTTCGTTGATAAGATAGATTTTAAGAGATCGAAGAATGGAATTAGGTGATAGCTGTTGAGGAGGAATCTCTCACATGCAGCGATAAAAAATTGAATAGTTTGATCGTTAGATTAGAGGCAGATATTGAATTTTTTATTTTTATCATAGAGATGTAAGTGGTGGATGGTGAGAGTTAAAATTTCATTGATAATATAAATTTTAGGAGGTCGAAGAACCAAATTAGCTGATAATGTTGCTAATTTTTTTTTTTTAAATTATATTATCGAATAAATTAAAAAAAAATTTTTTTAAATATATAATAAATATGTAGAGATATATCGAAGATGTGTCTATAGCGCTAATAACTGACGACAGATAATGTCTTGCATCGACTCTCTTGCGGCAGCGCGACGTAGAAAAGCGTTGACCACACATATATGGTCGTCGCTTTAATGAATATTGATTTGTGAAATTAGATGATTTATTTATTTATTTATTTATTCATTTTTACACAAAAGTACATTTATGAACGCGATTGTTGATTGATTTCTTAAAAAAATGTCACAACGTAGCCCGGGAAAGCATCTATCGTATTATATAATGCTGTCCGCAAGCCGCGAATTCTCTGCTTCTGCACTATCGAAAGCGCAGAGCTTCGAACGAGTTGCTACGTAGAGTGCAGTGTGTTACAGTGTCGTAGATGACGCACAGCTTTGGAATCGAGATAAGTTCTATTTTTATGCCGTATTTCGAATGGTATTTTTTGTTTGTGGACCGATAGAAATATCAGAAGAATCTAAAAACCGGTTTCGGAAAAATTCATAGACATACCGATCGCGTATTAAATTTAAACCACAACGATAAACCACGATTGAAGTAATTTTGTTTCGAAGACGATTTTCCCCTTAACATATTTACCTTACATTAATTAATGATTATACGGGCAAATTTAATTTCTCATGATTTTTCATACATAAAATCGTTGTATAGAAATATATTAATTTTCATTAAAATCAAAGCACATTAATTTTTTTTCCCAATTGTTCCGTTCACTGTAAATCGAGTTTTTTTGCATGAAAATGCACTTAATTGAAGCTTCCTCATCCAGAAAGTGTACGGCGGATCAAAAAAATAACAAAGCAACATCGACGAAACGACGTTTTTCATCCACGTCGTTCGCCCTCAAAACGCTGAATGAATACAATCAAAATTTTACTCGAAATCTGAAAATCAAATTTTTACCGCCCTACTGACACACTTAAACCAAATCCAATATTTCGCCAACCAAAAAAAAAAAAATCATTCATACAGCACTAAAATTCAATATTACATTTCCCAATGCCGGGACGTAAAAAAAAAATCGATTTCGACATTTCGACCGAAGTCCAGGAATTCCAATAAAACGAAAAACTCCGCACTTCCACCGAAATGAGATTTTTCGCCGTATAAATTATGGATTTCGATAAACTCAACGGCGAATATTCGATAAAAGAAGCCGCGGCAGGTCCGTTCAATCTCCGGCCCCGACATTTGATCCCTCCGGCGCGAATCGAAGCCACGATTGTCGATCAAAACTCGTGGCAAAAAATCACGGTGACAAATTGAAAAATCCGTAACGGCCGGAATTTCTTTATTTTCCCGACCGCCATTGGTGTCTCGTCACGTCGATGAGCGAATCTCCGAAGCTCTCGATATCAAGAACAACCGGGTTTCCCGGTTGACATCGCGTCTGGCGTATATAATTCGATACGCGAAGCGTCGAACAGGGATCAATCGTCAATTCGAAGAAGTTATAATCGAAAATCAATCGAGCCTTTATTAAACGCAACCGTCGTACGTACATCGTTCGACTGCACAAAGGATTGTCATTCCATCCCTCTCAAAACGTCACGCTGACCTGCATTGTTCCATCAAAAAAAAAAAGTAAAATAAAATAAAAATAAAAATAAAACAACAATAAACAAACGAAAAA
Source organism: Sussaba pulchella (assembly GCA_963971145.1). NCBI lineage: Eukaryota > Metazoa > Arthropoda > Insecta > Hymenoptera > Ichneumonidae > Sussaba > Sussaba pulchella. The sequence continues at coordinate 18,555,395 of OZ020165.1, forward strand.
ATATAACATTTTTATTCTTCATTCGAATCAAACAGAAGCAGATCAGAGAAATACAGAGTTTGACGTTTCATCAACCGCATGGAGAATAATAATTGTTCGGCAGGTCACGACGAGCTCGGATCATTGACTCCGTTCGAACAATCGATCGAGAACGACGACTTCTGCACGCGGACATCGTTAAACCCCCACGGAATCGGGATCGCGCTATCGTCTAGACGGCGTCTTGGTCATAAACGATGCACCGAGATTCGTGCAAAAGACTTTGGCGCGTAATCATCGAACATACAAAAAAAAAAAAAATAATAAATGAAGAAGAAGAAGGAAAAAAACATTCATTGCGTATTTTCGCGATAATGCTAAGCCACGATGAATCGCGTATAAAATGAGAAAAAAAAAATGTAAAGCATTATTTGGGAGTATAATATTTTATTCACGAGTAGTCCACGAGACGAGAAGATATCCGGAAACCAATTACCACAGTGGTGTCACGAACTCGGACCTCGCCGGCACTTCAGCGTTAAAAAAAAAAAAAAATACATTATGTTTCTAAGCAACATCAAACGCGCCGAATTGCGTGAAAAAATAAGAGTATTCTATAAATCCTGACATATAAAATCCGTGCATCACAGTTCCGTCTTACGATCGCGATTTTTCTCGTCTTCGTGATCTTTCATCGAGGGATGCTGATGCCTGGATCCCTCGTATCATGAAGATCTACGCGAGCAATTTGATTCTTTTATATATTTCGCCCACGTTCTGATGGGTGTCAAATCGCCCTTTCGCAAAAACGTTCTTCGATCGGTGGCCGAACTGCTGCCGGTGCTGCTGCGATTCATCAGATTTCTATAAGTCTCGTCGTCGTAAGTGCAGCTTAGCGTTTTCCGAAGTTTCGCTGCCCCGGTGACAAAATTCGATGGCTGACTGCCAACGAGAACGTGAAGATCGGATTTGTCCTGTACAGCCCAATCCCACATTTCAACGATCGAACAATTGCAAACGAAAGGATTGCCAATCAAATTTACCGACAACAAATGAGGATTCGATTCGAAAACTTCCGATCTTATCGTGTTCAAATTATTTCTGCTCAAATCCAGATGTTCGAGTTTACGCAATTTTTTCAAAAATGCCAAATCTTTCGTTCCGGCTAATCTGTTGTGCGACAAATTGAGTTTTGTGAGATTGCGAGATCTTGAAAATACATTTTCGTTGAGACGCGAAAGACTGCAATTGCTGAGATCAAGAATTTCAAGATCGGCCAATTGTTGGGGAAGCAACGGACCTTCTTCCGGCACCGTCAACGGATTTCCACCCAATTGAAGCTCGACGATGTTCGTCGACGTGCGATCACCGAACACTCGTGGATCAACGAGAGTTTTGAGATCGCAATTGTTCAATTGAAGACTTTCCAATCGCGTTAAATTTCGGAAAAGACCTTTTTCAAGAGTGTGAAGTTTGTTTCCCGACAGTACCAACGTTTTGAGGGCTGTCATTTGGGCAAACGTGTTGTTACCGACGTAACCGAGATCGCAATACGACATGTCGAGATATTCGAGTGATTTGAGAGGATTCAAAAGTCCGACGAAAGCGTCCGAAAGCGGATTGTGCGATATATCGAGTTGTTTGAGATGTTCGAAAACGTCGAAGGTGTTCGGCAATCTACGAAGGCTGCAATTGCTCAACGATAGTTTGTGAAGTTTCGTCAAATGACGAAGCACAGCCGTGAGTTCGGCGGTTAACGTGGAATTTTGAATAATCTCGGGCGCGTCGTTGTTACGAGGATTCGCGGAACCGAGTTGATTGAGCTGATTGTCGGATAGAACCAATTCGCGAAGATAATGATTAGCGGCGAAAGCATCGCCCGGTAAATTGCGTATTCCGGTGTTGCCGATGTCGAGAATTTCGAGACGTACGAGAGGTTTCAGGACGTCGGTCCAACTTAGGGTTATCAATTGATTGTTGCTCATAACGAGTTCGCGCAAATTTTCCAATTGTTCGAAAGCTTTTGGCGATACGAATGTGAGATTGCAACCGCTGAGTTTGAGATACTTCAGATGTACGAGATGATCGAACGGTCCGGGAACGATTCGTTCGAGAGGATTGTTCGAAAGATCGAGGGTGTTGAGATTCGTCGTGTTGTCGAAAAAATGATCGTTGAGATGACGAATTCCGCAATTGTTGAGATCGAGATAGAGCAGGGTTCGACAATTGAGAAAGTTTTCTTTGACCTCGGCCAGAGGATTGTTTTGCAATTCCAGCGTAATGAAGCCCGGGCTATGCCTGTGAATGAATTAAAAGAATTTTTTTTTTCATTAGCAAGGTCGAATTAATTTATTTCGGTATCGTTGTCACTCGTAATTTATGATTTCAAACTTTCGCCATGATTTTCCACTTTAAATTGTTGATTCATTCGTATTTATAATTCACGGAAAAGGAGGAAAAAAAATGATAGAGATATTTATTCGAAGATACCGGCTCCGAATTTCAATTTAGATTTTATTCATTGATTAAAGGCTCGAGCGCTAATTAGTGAGAATCTAATTATCTCGGCAGATTAATTATTCTCAGTAAAAAAATGAGTTTGACCCTCTGAGGTTTGAACAACTGAATAAAAATAGTAATAAAAAAAATAATAATAATAATAATAATAATAATAATAATAATAATAATAATAATAATAATAATAATAATAATAATAATAATAATAATAATAATAATAATAATAATAATAATAATAATAATAATAATAATAATAATAATAATAATAATAATAATAATAATAATAAAATTATAATAAAAATTTGAAAAAAATACCTGAAAACTTCCGGATCAATGTGAGTGATAGCGTTGTACGAAAAATCAGCATCGAGTAAATAAGTGAGCCCGGCGAAGGTTTCGGGACCGAGGCTGGTCAGACGATTGTGTGCCATTTGAAGCCTCCTCAGCTTTATTCCCGAGGGAAACGGATCCACGTGTTCGATGTTGTTCCCATTCATGTCCAGAATATAAACGTTTTCGCTGAGTTCCGCGAAGGGTATGCTCGTGAGATTGCTCTCCGAACAATCGGTCACCCAGTTAATACGAAAATAATGACAATCACAGTCGACCGGACATTCCAGTTCCACGAGCTCACAGTTTCCAACGATTATCGTCGCGGCGAGTATCGCCGCGACAAAGATTACGTTAGCCATTCCCGTTCCCAGAAATTTTACGAATCCTTTCCTCCGCTATACCTAAAATCATTGATCGATCGAATCAGCGAAATCGTTCGACGCACGGACACGGGAAATCATGAAAAATCAAAAAACTTATCGACAATATATCGCATACATACTGTTAGTCGTCGAATCACAAGCAACGGAATACAATTAAGAAGAGAAAAGAAATTAATCAACGAATTACATATATTAAAAAAAAAAAAAATAGATTATGCTTTTATCGTGAACATGGTTAGACACTTTGGACCGAAATTTTCGTGTGGGTTTCGACGTTTGTTCCACAACCGTGAGACGTGAGTTCACGGAGGCTACTGGAGGCCTACGGATTTCGTATGTACGTCCGAGGTATATATGAGCGACGTCGAGCTCTTCGCTAAAAGCATGGCCCAAGTGGACCAATTGTCCATTTAACAATTGTACTCGCAAATTGACGGTTTAGTGATTGTCAGCGGGCCGGTTGATGATCGAGTTACCAACCGTGATATACCCTACCGGCGCTACAGGTCGTTGAGCCTACGTTCGCCCTCGTTTCATACAACGTCTGTACATTTCTACACCTATATATTCACCAGTCATTCCCCTCCCTCCTCCCGGCCCCTCTCCACACGTAATTTCCGTCCAAAAGGCGGATCGAGGCGGACGTCGTCGGGATCTTCCGACGCATCGCCGATTCTCGAATTAAAACACTCGTTTCGAATACGAATACGAATTTGTCAGAGTTACCGATTTCAACCGCTGTTTTTACGAGCCACGTCATAAACGCGACAACGACGTATCACCACATTCATTCGCGTTAGTCGGAAAAATAGAAGAAAAACATTCCAACAGCGATGACAGGTTTGCGGGAAGTTAAAGGAAAAAACAACGAAAATAAATTTTTAAAAAATACGAGCTTCCGTTTTTTTCTTTACGACCGTTGAAATTTGGCGTCTAGTTGCGGATGGCCCCGGGGCTCGTCTGCGAATTTATACCGGGATGCGCGAGTGTGGAAACGTGGAGAAAAAAAAATGGAGAAAAAGCGAGCGAGCCACTGGCGTTGGAACGATTCCGGAGACAAAATTTTGAAGGTCGGAGGTGTGAGGAGGTATGGGAGAAGTTTGGTGGAAAGTTCGTAGTGTGGCTGTGCGACAGCGAAGGGCGGAAGCATTCATGCGTGGCTCGTGTGCAGTCCCTCGAGTCAAGACTCGAGGATGAGGTACTTTATTATTACGATAGTGAGAGTAAGAGAGAAAGAGAGCGAGTGAGAGTGAAAGAGCGAGAAAAAAGTTTGGTCGTTGCGCGTAAAGCACAGACGGGACCGAGATGTATAAAGGGCTTCCGCCCTTCGTAATCCTCGCCGTGATTCGCACGTACGCGCGTATACACACCAGACGCTCATCTTGCCACGAGTGGCTGTGCTGTTGGATCTTCACCCGTTTACGAAGGGCTGGAAGACGATGAGGGCAAAGCTACGACTCGGTTCGTGAAATTCTCATTGTTCCCGTTTGTATCCCGTGGCTCTACGTGTCAAGACGTCTGCTAGTCGAGGCGTCTCGTGTGGGTCCTCGGACTACTCCGTTATGCGTGGAAATCAAACGCTAAGCATCTCACGGCACCAAAGACGTCACCGCGGCTTTTCGTGCAAACGCGACTTTAAGTCACATTCGGATGCGTGATGATGAAAAAAATTGTACGAGAGAATGATGATAGAAGCAGTGAAACGTCGGATTGTTTTTTTCTATTTTTTTCTTGGATTATTTTTTGGTATTTTTTTTTCGTTTTTGGCAGAGAATTAGTGTTATTCTCGGTCAGCATGAAATTCTAGATAAAATGGATATTGAGACATGGATAGAGAAAAGATCTTTTCTTGGATTGAAAAAAATAACAATATATTATTTTTTTCGGATTCAAAGTAACCGTAAATTTTTTTGGGAATGAATATCACAAGTAGATTTTAGAAATTTCTGTTTGAATCTGTGTCCAGATTGAAGACAACGAAATTGCAATTGCAACCCCCGCAAAAAGCCTATTTCTTTCCGTAAAAAAAATCTCAAATCAATCGGTAAGCAAGATTCAGTCTAATCCTCGCTAAATATGAAGTTTATCCGTAAAATCTCGGAAATGTTACTCATGTTACTCACTAAGAGCGCCAGAGCTTTCGACATCCCTCTGGGGTCCCCTTCCCGCCCCGATATTAACCCTCGGGAGGCACGCATGAATCCGCGCATCTCACTCGCAGCTTTATATCCTACTTTCTCATTATATCCGTCTCCGAGCCAGCCAATTCTCATTTTCTCGGCTGCGGTCGAATCCCGTCGCTGACGACGGCGCGGCATCGCCGAGATTCTTCGAACATTCGTACATAGGGGTTGAAGAGCCGAGAAAGATTTTGTGCGCGTTCTACGTTGTGGGCTCGCGCGTGTGTGTATGTGTGCTGCAAAGGCATCGGTGGAACAGGGCAAAGAAAAATCCAGGCCAGAACGTTGCGGCGAAGAAGAAGACTACCCCCCTCTTCCCTCCCGCCCTCTCGCCCCGCGCGCTCGCGCCAAATATCGGGAACGAAGGGATGATCCGGGGATCTTGCGGTCCGACGCGAGCACAGAAGACCGCGGAGGACGAGGGAAGGGTCGAGGCTCTCCGCAAAGCCGGCTTGGGGTTGACGAAAGAAGCCTCAATCTCCAGCTCTGGCTTCTCTTTATAGTCCCGAGGATATAGTCATTGGTGTGAAAAGTTACGTGTGTGTGATACGACTTGTCGTCGCCTGATGAAAAAAAAAATGAAAAAAAAAAAAAAAAATAATATTAAAAAATAATAATAATAATAATAATAATAATAATAATAATAATAATAATAATAATAATAATAATAATAATAATAATAATAATAATAATAATAATAATAATAATAATAATAATAATAATAATAATAATAATAATAATAATAATAATAATAATAATAATAATAATAATAATAATAATAATAATAATAATAATAATAATAATAATAATAATAATAATAATAATAATAATAATAATGAAAAAATAATAATAATAATAATGAAAAAATAAGGGATAAAGGGTTGTATGAAAAGGTACGTGCGGTATTAGACTGCGGTTATATTTTCTTCCGTCACGATCACGGACGAGTGATCATTGAGCCTCAGTCGTGCAACGGCGAGAGATGAGTTACACGCTTCGCGTATCATCCGTAGAATTCGTGCCAACGAAGAAAACACACCCTCGAGCCCAATTGTCGTTGCCGACATTCAGTTATCTCTGTTGGGATATAATGCTGTGTACACGCATCGATAGTTGGCCCATCTCCCACCCCTCACCCGTCCCCCGGGGTTCTATCTGCTCTCAGGATAATCGAGGGTCAATCGCGGCGGCATAAGTGCTCCAAGCCGCAGGCTAGTCGGCACTCTTGATACCGTCTATACACACATATGTATATAGTGTGTATGTATATACTATGGCATGACCGCGGTATACCCATTCGTGCGGCTCCCAACCCTTTCGGCACATTCACCACCCGTACAGCCCGGCTCTATGAGGTTTTCCAATTCTCACAGCAGCTCTCTCATCCTTTCCACGCTTCGATTGCTTCACCTACGTAAATACACCGTGAAGATTGGGGTAATTCGGATCGTCTGCTTCACAGTTCCTATATATTATCGGAAATGCGCTTTTTTTTATTTCATTTTTTTCTAATATTCAACTGTCTGGAAGAACGTCGCGCGACGTCTGGAATGATTAAACAACGACTCGAGCACGTCTTCGTCATATTCCGTCGATGGAAATAACGTTTCGTTTTCTCGCTAAAATAGAATGAAATCGATTGTCAGATCTGGTGGAATTGCGATGAATCGTAAATTGTTGTAAAACGATGACTCAAAGGTAGTGACGTGAATAACATCGTATCATTGGAATAATACATGATGGACAGTGACCGCGATAGCGTTGTAGGTCGATTCTCAGTGTCGAGTGGATAACAAGCGGGTAGAAAAGTGTTAACAAGTTTTCGTGACACGATACAAAACCCTCGAACGCTCGGCAATGTTACATGTCTTCGTAGCCGACCCGCGTTATCCCCATCTTCCCGTATTACAACCGCGTCGGCTGTTTGTCGCACAACTTCGGGCACGCGCCTGCACATGCACGTCCCGTGCTTGCACACGAAATCCTCCTGCATCCATATTGATAACGAGATGCTAATTATACACACACACACACACATTTTCACACAGATATGCATATATACATGTGTACTTAGGAAGTCGCGGAGCTTCCGTACTCACGAGAGACTCGGCCCGGTTTCGCGGTGTGAGAAAAGTTACGCGACAGTTGGTACGTTACATATATATGCGTATAATATATGTATATATCTACAACGGATGTAGGACGGAGAATTTGGAAGTAGCCAGCAGCGGGAAAGCACGGAGTCAGGAGCCAGAGGATCGCCAAGTGTACCGACGGAGCTACCGCAGCGGGTACACCACACTCTCTCGCCCCTCTGGCTCATTCAACGTCTGTACATGTGCGTATGTATGTGTGTGTGTGCGTGCGTGTGTGCAGTAGTAACGGCCGCACCCTGCGAACGACTATAGTCAACTCCTCCTCCCGCTCTTGCGTTGCTCGGTGCTTGGGCCGCGTTACACGCTCGAAAGCCCCTTCGTCGCGCTCTTCGCACCCCCCCAGCTTTTCCCTTTGGCTTCGAGCCTTCGGCATGTTACAACCGTTGCTCTCCTATTGCCACTCGAAAATGGAACTTGCTACGTATATCATTTATATGTCTGTATATTTCTCTTACCACTTGCTATTCTCTCCCTCTCATACTTTTCTCTTAACTCCTAATATATATATAAAATCGCTCTCTCTCTCTCTCTCTGTCTCTCTCTCGCTCTCCCTCTTTATATATGTATAGAGAAAGAGAAATAGTGCGATTGAGATAGAGATATGTAGAGCGATTTATAGATATATAACTATGTATGTAGATAGAAATCTTATATCTATATCATTCTTTCTGTCTATCTCTCCCTCTCTCTCTCTCTCTCTCTCTCTATAGATATATATATAGAAAGAGAAAGATAGAAAAGCATATATATAATATATCTCTCTATATATGTGAGTATATCTATAAATCCCTCTCACTATGTCTCTCTCTCTCTCTCTCTCTCTCTCTCTCTCTCTCTCTCTCTCTCTCTCTCTCTCTCTCTCTTGCTCCACAGTCCCATTCCACTTTCCTGTCTCTTATTGTACCCCGACTCGCATTTTCCTCTCGTACGCGGAGCACAGCCGTCGCTCCGCCTTTGGCGCCGCGTGGATTCCTCATCCCTGCGGCAATGCTGCTCCGCGAGACGTAACATTGCCGCTCGTACTTGCGTTTCCTCTCGCGCGGACCGTACGGCCTTACGCTCCAGCTATTGGCACGTCGCCGCGAAATACCGTTGTGACAAACGCGCGAGCGAACGAGACGGATGTACGATGATAAACAGAGAATGTCGGGGTTCTTGCAGTGACGATTACCGTACCGATCGTCACGACCGGAGGTGGAGAAACACCGACGCCCCGTCGACTCTCGTGTTCTCTCGTTCTTCCAGCATTTGCATTCCCCCTTGACGCCCCCCCCCCTCCTCCTCCTCACGCCCACCCTCTCGCCCGATTGCCGCCAACCGCCCATAACGCCACCCGAGATATTCATACTTTTCGAGGATGTGTACCGTGGATGGCCCCCGCGCCACAGCAGCCAGAAGCGTTTGAGAGCTTCCGAGCAAAGATGAGGGAACGTTCGAACACCCTATCCTCACTCCTTCGCCGGGATATAGTGATTCATGGCCTTTCAGACTGCTTGCTACGCTCCACTGATCATCGCGAAGCAACCGAGCAGCTGGAGATGTTGCGGAAGTTTTTTTTTCTTTTCGTTTTTTCGTTGCTTAAGAAAAGTGACTCCTCGAATTTGATAGCCACACGAGTAATAGCCGGGACAGATATTTTTCACTTGGCGTTCGAAGAGCTTCGTTGATGTCGGGGCTTTTTGTACGACGCTGGAAACGCTTCGGTGAAACAAAATAATGGTTTCAGCGACGAGTTACGAAGAATTGATGATTATCGAGTTTGATATGAAACGATAAGATCATCAGAAATTTAATTACGTTTTGAAACGTTCAAAAAGGTTGAACCTCGATAAGCCTCGAGAAAAGTCGCATAGATAGCCGCCACATTTGAGAAGAAAAAAATAAACCCATTCACCGAAAGCCTAGAAAAAATTTCAACGACTTTCATTTAATTTTTATTCCCATCTCTTTTCAATTCTTTCCCTTTCGCGGCGGTAGAGAAAGCGCTTGGGGGGGTTCGCAGACGAAATGTCGGGATAGCCGTTCGACGCATTCCGCGTTCACTCTTCGTAAAAGCCATGTCACATTCGTTGACCCTATCACCCCTTATCGCCCGTCGCCTTTCGATCCCATATTTTTTCAAGCCCCCGGGTCCACCTATTCGCTTTACTTTCCGCTCTCGTTGGCCCTCCTTCCCATCCCGATCCGACGTTCGCTTCGCTCTTCCCGTTCGACGGCCCTTTCACGCAATAACGTTGTTCCCGGGACGAGGCGTATCGAGCTCGTGCGCACACGCCAGCCCAGTCAGACGGTTCTCGATTTGTCAAAAAATAAAAAAAAATAAAAATAAAATGAGAAAATAAAAAAAAATAAAAAATAAAAAACCTACTGAGACGAATAAAGACTGCCAGATAGGATATCCTGCTGCTGCCATTGCTGCTGCCGCTGCTGCTTCTATTCCTTGACGTCCTTCCGTGGTGTACGTGTGCCTCACTATTATTCTTCTTTCTACTTTCACGTCGCGTACTACAGCCGGACCATTTATACACGACGTCTTTATTTTCTTTCAGACACTCCGCTCGCGCTGTTGTCGACGTCTCCAGCCGGCAAATATTTGCTTATGAATCGCGTTCCGGGGTGCTAATGGACTTGCGGCGGGTCTCGACGTGTGTCCGAAACAGATTCCGCGCTCATTGACCCAGAATGATCGATCGCGACGATAAAACCCTCCCTCGTTGGCTCGGTTCGGTATCGTTTTCATCGTCTGACATTTATATTCCGTGTTATTCGCAATTTTATTATTATTATTATTTTTTTTTTAATAGCTTTTGAATCGTCGGGCGATCAATTTCTGCGATATTTTCCCATTCGCTCAAACGATCTTGACATTTTTGCTCGGTATTTCCAGTTAAATCAAACGTTTGCGACGAGCGACCTTTTATTTATTTTATTTCGTTTTTATCCGCCCCCGCGATCTTTGATCTCGCGCTCGAAGATAGCGATAAGAGATTCGACGGAATTTCAACAATGCGGATGCGTCGAGATGAATTTATTTTTAATCGGTTTGAAGGCTTGAAAATGCGACGAAGACTATTCGCCTGAATTCAAAGTAGCTTTCGGTGTAATTTTAAATGGCCTCGAATTTATTGATTAAAAAAACCCTGGCGGACTTATTCGGGTTTGCTCACGAATCATGGATTTATGTACTCTTGTCTACCGGTGCGAGACGATTGTAAATCCATGTACATCGTTAAATAGGGAAATTTTATTCTGCCAATAAAGAAGTTTTGGGAAAACTTGCGAACAAAATATAACCTGAGTCGTGTTGTTTTTTGTTAAGGGGAAAACGGTGGATTTGTGTTCGGTTTTTCCGACGAATTGGACTCTTATTTGGTTAGATTAATCCCGTTTACTTTTTCCTGTAGGGGCAATTTTCGGCAAGTTTGTATTTAACCCTATCAGTGTGTCGCTGTTTTTCTCGCATCGTGGTGTCGAATCATCATAGAAAATGTTATCCTAAAAATTTGGGAAAATTTATAAATGCTTAAGGTTTCTAGGTCACGATAAAATTCTGAAATATGAAGTTTCCGCAATTTATTTCCCTCGCCTGGTTAAAATATACAGGAACTTCAAAATTTCGGCTTGGACCGAAACGCCACCACGATAGCGTTAAAAACGATCTTTAAAATCTAAATCATAAGAATCCGATCGAATAAAATTTTTCGAAAAAATTGGACTTATTCAATTTCGCCTCCGATCCACACGTATATATAACGTACTTATACCTGCTGCTCCAAACGATTTTACCGAAGCACGTGCAACGATATTCGCTTATAATATTCAACGGGATATAATACGCCGGTTGCGTTTAATATTCTCCAAACGTGGGAAAGGGTCGCTCGTATTCCCGTTCCGTGTTCCACATAGAACGCGTAATAATGCCGTATAATGGAGGGTCTCCCTTTTCAGCTGAGAGTGTGTTTGTTTGAGCACGTGAACAATGAACAGTCAAGCATTATTGGCCTCTCCCGTGAGCGGGCTGAGTACACCGCCACGGCGTTTATATTTACACGAGTGGTTTAAAAGTTAATAGAAAATTGGTCATTGTTGTGCGTCCTCGGGAAGGAAGGCAAGACGAAGGGAAACCGTAAGAGTTGGACCAATAGATTTATTCTCCGACAAAAATTCCATGAAGGGGGAGGTCCGGGCGGGCGCGCGCGCGTGTGTGTGTGTCAGCCAAAGGAAAAAGCCCTTGTGTAAGCTATTTCTCCTGTCGTCTGCCTAGGTCTTCTGCAGTCACCATAAAAAATATATATATATATGAGGTATATGTCCGGTAGAATAGACATTTTCTTCGTAACTGCAGAATCCTTGACCATAGGCGTCTTGGCTGGCCAAGTAGCCCGGCCTCCGGTAAAGTAAACGGCCAATAAGTTGCTCGACAATCGAGCGAGTCTGGGATTTTATCGTGTCATCCTCTTATCGTTGCCGTCGTCTTCGTCGTCTTCGTCGGGATTCAGCTCTGCGAAGTTAAACGCGCCGATTGTCCGAGCGCTTGCACATTGGCCGGACCGTCGGCGCGTCTGGCTATGGCTCGCCCGCAGCTTCTTTTCTACGTGCGCCGGGACGTCGACGACGTTGTCGGACGGCAAATTGCCTCTTTACATTCGATACGCGCTGAGTGCTGACCCCACCGACGATCACCCGTGTCCCGGTGTTCTGGCATGGGGACCAATTGAGTAATCGTATAGCGCAAACTGTGCGGAATTGTTACCTCGTCACGTCAACCCACGAAATAACGAATTGGCCAATTTTTTCGAACGTTTCAATGTTTCAGCGTTCGAACGTTGGTTCGTCAAAGGGTTTCGAGTTTCGGTTCGATCGACGAACGAAATTTTCATCGAACGACGAGGTTGAAATATTCATCGCGCGTTCGTCGGGGGATGAACTCGTCATCGATAATATTCGTTGCAGGCGATGTAATAATTGTTATATACGTCGATAGAATTATTGTAATTGTAGGGAAAAATTGAACCGGGAGGGTTTTTTAAAATCAAAATTCAGTTCTACAATTTAATCAATCGCAACAAAAATTCAGAAATCGTAGAAAAACCTGTCTTTCACAATAACTTTAACAAAAGAAAAAAGAAAAAGAATTTACAAAAAAGTTTTAATAAAAATAACATCGTCTGAAAAAACCCTTTAACACGTGATATTATCACGTGTTAAAGGGTAATGTCACTATTATTTACCCTTTTTATTTCTTTATATCCGGGGTAGCGGTTATTGTACGGAATTCCCATTATCCCACCGGCGCGGAGTTAATAACACGCGGTGTAATCGTAAGTCGGTGGGATTACAATGCGTATTCGAAGGCACCGAGCCAGTCGTTGCATTAGCGAAAAAACCCATTCAAGATACGTCGTGCGAATGTTGTTTTTTTCTTCTTTTCTATTCTCTTCTTCATTACCTCGCATTATAGATATGGAAAACGAGCAGCCGGCACATAATGGAAGCTTTGATGCGGCTGTTAGCGTCGCAAAAGGTGCGTTAATGTTTTTAAAACGCAATTTCATTTGATCACCGTTCGACGGTGCACGTGATAAGCACGTGTAACCCGACGCTGGATGGATCGTAAACAAGGAAATCACGGACGAGCGAACGATATCGTGGACCCCGCTGTGTCCGTTGATTTCTTCGATCAGAATTGTATATATATTTTTCTTATTTTTCCTCACGAGTTCACGATTTGGCAATTACGAGAGCGGTGAATGAAGCATTCGCGTGAGTGAATGAATGACGATTCAGTTTTTTTCCTTCCACCGAAGCACGCAGACGCGTTCAATAACAATGTGAGTCATACAAAATTCCACCGATCGTCTCGCACGTAGAATCGCGCTGACCCATAAATCGCGACGAGCCCCACGGAATATTTCCATCGATCAAACATTAATTAACGAATTAATTCATTCCTTTATTATATACGACGTCGGCCGAACGGTATCGACCGAATTTACGTCACGTCGCGAAACAAGACGGAAATAGTTCGTCTCTGCGTGTGACGGTGATAAATTAATAGGTCGAGAAGCTTCCCGACGACGGGGCCAGATTCTCGTCGAAGCTTCCGGCTTAATTTTCTCGATTTATCCGTGAATTAATCGACGACCAATTCTACCGCGACCGAATCGTCGCTGATGAACGAGCGAAAATAAAGAACGACGCGAGAGATGGAGTTTCACGATTCTCCGGAAAAATTCGAATCACCGTGGGGCTATCGGAGTTTGCTCGGGTGATATTAGTCGTGAGTGAGATGGTTCGCGAAAGGGGATCGTATATCACGCGGGGGGGATTATTTATACGCTTGTACAACCCCCGTTCGAGCTAATGAGCTCAAGCCACGGGTTGCCACAGCTACCGGCGATTCTCTCCGTCTATCTCTCTCTCTCTCTCTGTGTGTGCCACGTCTGGTCCCGGCTCGTGTTCGCTTCTCCGGTTGTATGTATAATCCATCCAACGCCAAAAAGAGCGAGAGAGAGAGAGAGAGAGACGGACATGTCGATCGACTGGTTTCCTCTGTTTTTCAAAGGGGTGCAAAGAGGACATTGCGTCGCAAACGTTATTTCGCGCTCGCTCTCGCGGGGAGCGGAAACACAGAGATGAGGCTTGGCAAACCCCTCGTTTTCTCTGTGTGTTTCGATCGCTGCGAAAGCGAGATCGACAGGAGGGCTAGAGCTAAAACCACTTCGGTCCTTGATGCTCCCCGACGACAAGAGAAAACGGGGGTGACGGAAGGCCGTGAAGGGGGTGGGGGTTGGATGCTGGGATGCGCACCGACAAATATTTACCTATCCCCGTATTAATCCCGGCCCTGTGTCACGTTTCACCGATCACGATTACTCTCTGCTGTAATATACACGGTGTCTCTGTCGATAACTAGCCACCCAGCAACGAGTTTACTCGTGTTATTGTATCGAGGACTGTTCGTGCCTCTCTCACTCTCTCTCTCTTTCTCTTTCTCTATCTTTCGCTTCCTTTCTCTCTCGCACGCACACTCTCGCTTAATCGAAACGTTTCCTCGCTTCCTCTCATTGTTTCTCGAATGGATAAACCGCAGCATCGATACTCTGTGGTTCACCGGCTTCCCTCTACGTGCGACAATACTGATAGTGCTTGTTCTCAACTTTGTTTCAAGTGTAATTGGAATTCAGACACGTGTATACTAGGGTGTGCTTTGGACGAAAAAATTGTGTCGGTGGCCCGACGATTTGAAGTATATAACACCGGAACCGATATGGTCAAATGTGACAATAGTTAGACTATTTTGAGAGGTTCCTCAATCATTGATTAGATTTTGAATCCGATTGACACGGAACAAAAATTGTTTGGCCAGTTGAAATCTATTTTTTAGTAAATATAAATATCACCATTTTCATGTGTTTCTCGTTTTTTCTACTTAACTACTTGCATTGATTCAAATTAAAAATTATAAATTCATTATGTGATCGTTCTTTTCAGTTGAATACATTTTTGTAAGTTTTTAATAATAGTACTTCTCTCTATAATAATAAAATATAATAAAATACTTCTCTCGAAAACACACCCTAATATATACTTGTCTACATATATACGCATATAAATACATACCGCGCAGCTTTACAAATCACCGGGATGTGATTTTCCGTGTTACATCGCCCGAACCCACAAAAATGTTTTTCAAAACGTTTCTTCCTCTTCTTCTTTATCTTTTTTCCAATGCGTTCAACTTTTTGATAAGAGCCAAGCCGTGCGTGATTCTCGGCGTAGAGTAACGCAATGTCCGAGACTCGACAAACGTACTTGGATGTCACGAGAAGTTTCAGGCTTTCAATTGGACCGCGTGTGACCGAGGTCAGGGTGAATATACGCGCGGGCGCACTGATGCCACGACAGTTTCTACGTCGCGCGATCATTCTTGCCTCGCAATCCCTTCTCTCTTTTTATCTCGATCTCTCACTCTCCCGCGCTCATCATCTCTCGGCGTTCTTACTGTTGCCATCATTTGGTATGACGTTTGACAAGCGAGTTCGTGACTGTTTGGTAACGGCACGAGGAAGCGCGATGGAGGGAGAAAAATCGTTTTCGCCGCTTGTTAGTTTGATTTCTCGGTGACAAACACGAGATATTCCATCGCTTGTTTTCGTTTCATCGTCACGTGGGTAGAAGATGCTCGGGCACGCGGTTCTCCGTACGGGTCTCGAATCTATAATGGCAGTAGGGGGGGGGGGGGGGGGTGTACTTAGTGTATTAGTATTAGGGTCTTCATTTTATGTAGTTGATGTTGTCGCCACGTGGAGCGCTGCAAGGCAACGGGTTTTTGAATATTACTGATAATTGTCCTAACCTGAGGACGGCAAACGGTCCGTTGTAACGATTGTACAAAGCTACATCGGAATTACACGGAAATAAAAATAAACAACAATGTTATCTCTTCACCATCACACGAAGTGGAATCCACCCGTCGATAAGCCGACGACCAGCGATTTTTGTTTCCGTTTTCATCTCTTTATGAATTATTTTCAACATGTTGCCATTTTATTTCTTATGAATAAATTTTTTGTACGTCATCTAGAATGTCCAAAGCATGTTCTGTAATTTTTTTAACTACTTCGGAAAGATAGTTTGCTCACAGACGTTTTTTGCAAACTGGCTGGGTGGAATCCACCCAGTGTGACGACTGTGATACTATTTGTTAGTGTGACGATGAAGGGCTGACAGAGTACACAGAAATAACCTAAAGAGGTTTTTCCGTGACCTTTGGCGCGATGTCACAACTTTTTAGTGGAGGTTTTGGAGTCCAGGGTTTAGGGCGACGGGTTCTGAAAGCCTGTTTTGATCTCAGGAAATAATGTCTAAATAATTCAACAATAAACCTTAGAATCGTGTCGTATTTTTTTACATACTTTAACCGTGTACATGGGTCACTCGTATTTGTTAAATTCTTGATCTATTCAATGTATACCGAGAATTATGTAAAAAATTCTCAAATAATGTCTAACTATTCTACTTTGCGAAACAATACCCCACGAACTTTTTTTCCAGCTACTCAATACGCCTCAGCCTGCTCCGGTTTGGAAGTTATTCCACGATGAGAAATTCAGGAGGATGCGAATGACCCATGTCCACGGTTCTAAAGGTCAACAAAATTTAAAAAAATAACCAATAGCCAGACAAAGCTTTTTCCATTCTATCGGCGTTGCCTCCCAAATTTTTTCCCGAATTGGCCAGCCTTGCCACTTTCACGCCGCTGCCAACTATCGTATCTCATAGTTCCACTCCAAAATACAATTCAAACCCATTTGACAAACTTCCAAAAGCCATTTGGAAAGAAAAATCCAATATTCCCAAACTCATACCAACGTTTTCCGCGATTAGACCCATCAAGACGAGACAATATTTCAAATAACATACGATTCCTTCTTCCTACCCTCGTTCTTAATCCTACTCCGTTAGATTTAGTTATTTCATCAAGGTTGGAAATTTCCCTACTACGAAATTGCATCGCACACAAAATCTTCGTCTGAGATTATATTCGCTGATAAAACGTGGGCGGCCATTGTAGTCAGCCATTAATTATCGCGGCTTGTCCGTTGTCGCAAGTTACGTCGCGACATAAAGGAAGACACACGTTGCATACGCGACTTTGACTAATCTCGAGGGACCGCGGTGTGTGTCTAGTCCTCGGAAATTCGCCTGCCACCACCAGCAGAAGCGGCAGCATCTGACGAAAACGTTCGTCCTTTGGACCCAAAGACTCTCTCTCGGGCCGTCGCAGCAACGACCTTTCGCGCCCGCGACGTCTCTCATCGCCGTTATTTCGCGCTTTCTCTCGACCTTCTCTCTCTTCGTCATTAACCCTCGTGTTTCCCTTTTGCGGTGGATTTTCCGCAGTTGGCTATTATCACCACGAAAGAACCACGAATCTCCGCTCTCGACGCTCTTTGTTCCATCATCTCGAGATCAAACGTACCGCGGTTATTTTCACGGCGCATGCGCCATTTACGCGCAGTCTGGTCCACGAAAAGGGAAGGGGGTTCAACCTGCGACGATAACAAACTCTCGCGTCGCAATCCAACGATAACCACCGAAAGTTACGAACGCGCATGCGTCAACCAAGGCGCACGGAGAGCAGCAGCGACCTTCTTCTACCGAGCTTTCGCTAAACTACGGGTATTTATTTCTTTTTTTTTTTTTTTTGGTTTTTCCATTTCTGATTCCTACCTTGATTAAGCACGAACGAAGGCGTCTCAAGCGCCTCGCCGTTGGGTCCAAACGAGGAGAAAAAACAAAATGGTTCGTCGATAACGCAAGATAAACGAAATAAACGAAATAAATAATAAACAAAATGGCTTCCGTACTCGTTTACGCAGTGCGGACTTCCACTGGATCGAACCGGAAGCCGTCCAAACGAGATTTTCCTTCGTAATGAGATAATTTCTTCGAAACGTCGGCCAAGTCGAGACACGTATGGCGAAACTATTTTCTCACAAAACTCCGTCCGCTGCACCACGCTCGATTGTAAGCCGACAGTAATCGCGTTTGTTATTTCGTTCGTACGTATATACAGATATGCATATATATAGATGTATGCGTGTGACGCGTTTAGAAAAGTTGATAAGTTAACGATAATAGGAATAACGGATGCGCAAGCACTGCCATTTATCGCGTTTTCCACGGGCTTCTGGTTGCGGCAACGTTCGACACGTGACGCGAGCGGCGTACATGCGCGGTGCCCGACTGTACCAACCGACGAGCCGGTAGCCATCGCGCATCGTCGAACGCGCGAGCCTCGAATAATGTCCGGTGTGTGATCGAGCTGGTGCTGCCTTTTGTCACAAAACCGCACCTTTTCCTACGGCAACCACCGATTCATTCGTTTCTTTTTTTTTTCCTTCCTATTTAAACATTTTTTCTTTCCATCCCGAATGAATCCGATTCGATCTATCGTATTGCACAATCGGATGAAATTCTCGAATTGCGGGATTTTGGTTTTTAAATGGACCTATTGTTGGAGAATCCTATGGCTGTGTGGTTTTTTTTTCTTTTCTTTTCGTCGGGATGTGGGAGGAACGTTCGAAGCGGTTTACGAATGACATGTTGTAGAGAAAAAAAAGTATAACGTCGATTTATCGATCGGACCGAGTGAGTTACGGCAGTCCGACGGATTATATGACAGCTCGACTTCCGGAATCACCCGCGGCGGAGATAACGTTAGGTATATAGCTGAGAAATCTCGCGGACCACGCATGTATACAAGCAAACATATAAATACATGCATTACATATGTATATTTATACATGTGTGTGTGTGTGTCGCAGCAGGTATACATAGAAAATGACGTATCGTTCGTCGCTGGTCCTGGCCTTAGCCGGTAAACCATACGGTTTACGAAAAATGAAATACTGGAACAATTCGTGAGCTATAATAACGCAGGATTTATGTACTTCTCTCCCTCTCCGCACCGAGGCGGGGGTGGGGCTCTCATTCGGCATACTCGGTGCCCCCTGAGATTTATCCACGATCCTCGCATATTCGCGGACCATCTATATGTATGTGTATGAACGCTTCGGTGGAACAGAATTCGCCATCGGCTCTGCGACACACTATTCAATATTATATGATAACGCCGGATTGATTTACGAAGACGATGGAATAATCGAATACAACACATTTGATTCTCAATAGATATTCTAGATTTTGTCTTCTTTTTTCTTTTAACTGTTTAATAATCATTTTATCATTCTACGGAATTTTGATATAACCTCGCCGGGAAATTGGAATTTGTCGTTGATGGGAATATTTTGAATTTTGTAATTATAATTTGTAGTTTAATCGTGTTTATTTATAGGGATATTTATTTATGTTTATTAGCGTGTGATTACATTTTTTTAAACCTGAGATTGCGTGCAACAATGAACAAAAATATTTGCTGAGCGTGGATTGTCTCTAATTATAATCATGGAATTTTCCAGACAATTTCATCAGTTTTTGATGATCCGGGTGGACGGAATGCATTTTCAAATAGCTCGGCACATTGCTCGGATTTTTTCGTATTCCCGCCCAGTTGCCGTAATTCACCTTTGAATCAGCCTCTCAAAATTATTCGAATAATTCATGAAATATCAATTATCGAGCTCGAAATTAAAAAAAAAATTGTTTCTATCTTTCGAATCCAGAAACAAATTTTCTTTCGTCAATGAATTTTCCACGTAAAATACCGGATGGTCGCCTTTTTCATGCAGCCATCTGTCGAGATATCGTCGACGAGATTCTCTTGTGTAAACAGCTTGACCTCGGCTCGTATACTTAAAGGCTTTCCTCTCGACTCGTTGATAAGAACAAGCTTAAGCTGGCTCAAGTGAGCGATAGTGATAAAGAAAAAAATAGTAATAGTGATAACTTCACTGGACGATAAAGTGAGCATGCTATATATCCACATATATATATATCATATATATCTGTGGTTCGGAGGGAAAACCAAATAATATCTTTAAAGAGGGCTTTTGAGAAACGACGATTCGTAGCCATTCTCACTCATTCTGAACCAGAGTTATTTCTCAATTTTTCATAAACTATTCTTGCTACAGAATTCGTTATAATTTTAATCGAATGTACTAATCAAAAGCTACATTTTGGAATTTTTCCCCACTTTTTGAATTGATAGTTTAGAAATTAGAGAGAATTATTTCTCACGGGGGCACTTTGAAGATAACTTTAAAAGCGTGATATCTCGTGACTGAAGGGTTGAAATAAAAAGCTCTCACGACATTTGAAATTGCATTTGAGAAGGCCTATTAAAAAACACCTCACTCGACGTGTTGAGCCCAAAAAAATCGAGTTCCCTTTTCAATCTGCGGTAGGGGCGTCGCATTTTTTTCATGCAATCATTTCTGTTTTTCGTCCAACGATCTACGTCTGTGTACCAAAGTTCAACATACATAAACGATACATAAATGAGAGAATAGGTGGACTTCGACATACAGACGGTCGGACGGATGGACGGACCGAAACCATAAGAATTCCACGATTTCTACGAAACCCTAAAAACGATGTTTCCAATTCAAATCACAAGAATCTAATTTAATCGCTGTGTTTTTAATTGACTTTCACGGTTTTGCCTCCAAACGCCCCGGTCATGTGCTGCTCACTCCCTATCGTCCCTCGCTGCCCTCCTACCCGCTACCCCTCCCTCCCCTGCTCGCCCTTCCGCGCCTCATTCCGCATGGTACATACGTCGCTTCGATAATGCGCTCAGTGCGTGACGTCTAGCTCCGTCGCCGGAATTCATGGGATTGTGCGCGTGATTTACCGGTACCAGCCGCGACGAATGGTCCACCCGTATATCGATCAATCCGTGAATTGATGCTGCGGCGTGAACTTGGCAGATCGCCGTTGTTCCATTCAATCTCGCACAGGCTTTCTCCCCGTGCGAACCTAACTCAATGAACGTTTCGCTTTTCCCACGTCTAAAATATTCGAAACTGATATTTGTTTCGCAACATCATCGACATGCATCTCCGTTCGCGGTTTTCGTTGCGATTACGCACATGCACCGAACTCCAACCGGGGGGGGGGGGGGGGGGGGGGAGTCTCTTGACAGCTGTGCCACTTTGGCACGATTGAATGATTCATTATTTCAAGTTGCAATGTTTAATTATCCCGATTCGGGGTATGGTACGATGTAATTATCGTCGTGTCGTAGAGGACGTTAACTCGAATGTCATTTTGTCAGGTTGTATTACGGACGTAATCAATTTACATCGAGCTTTGGAAAATGTTATTGCGAACGAATATGAGACTGGAAGTTGGCACGTGGTCGAAATTAAGGTTTTTTGATATTCTGATAACTTGCTAAACTTTTTAAAAGACAATTCGAGTTTTTTTGTTATTTTTTTGCGATTATATTTGTTGCGTGGACCGGATTATCGTGTAAAGAGATGCTGCGACGATGTTATTTGAGAATATCGAAAATATCTATTGGCTGCCGATTCATTTATGGTACAATTATTGATTTTGATGGAAAGTGGATGTAGTCGACTGTGAATGTGTGTCGACGGGTTATCGAATGCAATATAAGGCGCTGGTCTAGACTAAGCTCAATGAAAAAGAAGGAAAGAAAACGTAGATTTGCGGTAATTCGAGCAATTCCCATTTCGACAGATCGTCGATACTCTGTGAATAATCGAGATAATTGGTTTCATTCTTGCGTGCGATGTTACGAATGAAATTTTCCGAATGATGGGCACCAGTCTATGCCATTTAGAATTTTATAGGATTTTCATTAATTTTATTAATTTTTCATCGACAACTTTATTGATAATAAATCAATGACTGTCGATCTTATACGATCGGTATTACAATTATTAACTCGTTATTTCAATTTTATCGTTCAATGCTATAAAACGTTTACTCCTATCGGAGATTCTTCTCAATCGACTTTTTGTCATATGACGTCAGTTTCCCATGAATTCGAGATCCGTTATAAGAATAATAATAATAATAATGATAATTAAAATTTGAAAAGAAAATTTTATTCGGGATTTCCGCAGTTCTATAGTCGTGTTATGATCTACGGAAAGACAAGCGTTCCATAGACGAACGGAAAACGCCATATAAACTGTTGTGAAGTGACGAAGAACGCATGGAAAAAAAGAGCGCCGAGGAAAAAGAGTGGCGTGAGGGGGGAGGGGGGATGTCAAATCCATAAAGTTCATGTAGACGGCCACAGACCATGTTGGGTGTTTTCCACATGTGTAACGTTCAGTTTGAAGAGCTTTCAAGTCCGTCCATGAAATATTTTCACGTCCGGTGATCGATGTGTCACCGATAAATAACGATATAATCGTAAATTTTTATATCGTTTATTGCTCATATAAAAACGACTGGTCTACCGTCCAAGTTTATCGCGTGCATCAGACTCCGTGAGCACGACCGACAGTTATCTTTCCGGTCCTCGAAATCTCGATCTCAATAATATTCCAACAAATTAATTTTATTTTATTTCATTTCATTTTATTTCTAAATTATCATTTTTTTGAAAATCTTAGTCAATCGACGAGTATGCGGCAAATTGAATCGTCTCTCAAGAAATCTTAAATCGAATCTTGATTTCAAAGTTATCCCAACAAAATCATTCCTTTCAGAAGAATTTATTTCCATTCATCTTCAAATCTCGGTTCATCAATGATTCAACGTCCAATATAAATTGTCGGCCAGCAAAGTCACTCGTTCGTCTTTCCTGTCTGCATACAATACATCTATAGGCATATATATATGCAGATTCCGTTGGTCCCGACGTGCCCGAAGCTCGTGCAAATATGAGCGAAAATGATGAGTCGTGGGAATAATTCAGATGCCGATTCGCGCCGGTGAATTATTCTTAGGTAATTGCATTTGAATATTGGAAGCAAGGGGTTTGGGCGATGGGTTCCGTGTATAACACGCGCCTAGGAGAAACGCAGACCTAGTCGAATAAAGTTCCTCGTGTTGTAGATGGAAGACGAGCTTGGAGTAGTTACCCTTGCCCCATTCCCTTCCCCTTCCAACCCCCGTCGGCTTTCCCAAGGGGGCGGAAAGTACAACACGAAGTTGTTGGCGAATCAATGATCGTGTCGAGCAACCAATGCGCCGCGCCTCTCCTTCATCATCTTAATTGATCGACTCTCACCGCCTGAGATTCCATTCTCGGTCTCCATATCCATCCCTCTTCTTCCTTTTATTAATTTTTTCCGAGTCTCTCGCAGACGTTACACGAGTTTTGTTTTGTTCTCCGATGGCAATCCTCCCAACAGACGTTCAGTTCGTATATACCCTCGCCGCATATTCCATCCGAGACGATGCTCCTCGTTCGTCGACCCACGATGCTTTTTTTTTTCTTCTTTTTCTTTCTTTCCGGAACGTGTGAAGCTACGAGTGTCCGGGGATTATTGTCATTACACGTTTCCGCTGTCTAACCCGTCTTTTTCATTCCTTCTATCTTGCTCTCGTTATATCCGTCACGGAAACTTTTATTTCCAGCTTTGTGATACGTGAATTTTCTTCAGAGGTTTTTGACTGTACTTTTATATTTCATCTCCGGGGTTGAATTTTGTTTATTGTTGTTTATTTTAACGGAAATAATCACCCAGAATGATATCTTCAAATTTACTACTCTGTTATGGTATTCAATCCTAATCATGGATTTTATACGGCAAATATCAGACTCGTTGATTGATTTTTCAATAATTTTTGTAGTTGAAATTGAATATTTTGTGTGTGAACAATATCGGTACACTTTATTTCTCCCAATTAGCCGATTAGTACCTTTTCTCTTCGAATTTTCTTACATCTCATTCGATATTGGAGAGAATTATCATCATTTCTACACGCAATGAGAATTTCTTTCAATTATCGATAACTAATATGTTAAATATTAACCCTAGATTGGTCACCAATTGGTTGAAAAATAAGAGTTTGTCCTTTGAAGCTATTAGAAATTAATTATATATTTTTCGAATCAAATAAAGCGATCAGAATGGAAGAAGAAAAATAAATAGGTTCAAGGAACGCCGGAATACGGGAATTCCCTCACTAGGTGCCCAGACTCGTTGGTGGCTTCTATCTCGCGATGTTGCCACACTCGCGCCGAGTTCCCTCATTCTCACAGCAACTTCCTCCACACGCGCGCTGTACAATCGAGCGACGTGGCAACGCTGCCACCTGGAAGTATTGCGGCAAAACTTCCTTATAAGGTGACCAAAGTCATAAGGTCTCACATGGTGACCAATCTAGGATTAAACTCGTAGACCGATAATTCAATCCCTTTTTTATAAAAAATTTAATACTATCTGTCCGAAGAATATTAATAAATGTTTCATCTTCCGTTTAACCCTTAATTTTTTCTTTTCGGAATTTTTATAAATCTTATCAAGAATACAAAAAACCAAACCCACCTTCTCTCGTTCGATAAACACATCGCGTTATGCCATCATACATTACTTCTCATTTATTTTGATTGTCACAAAAAAAAAACAAATTTCAACAAATTTTCACACCGAATCATTTTGCTGTGATATTTATTTAATTATCCCGTCGACCTGCGACGGCAGACAGCATCCCCATAGACGCCGCCAAAAAATCGTTCCGCGTGAAAATGGTGATGACTGTGCCATTCGCCTCGGCGTTGTGTTATCATTGGCCGGAGAGCCCTTATCAAAAAATTGTTGAGTTTAAAAAATAAACACACGCAGCCGGAAGTCCATTTGCGGCAACGGTTTTCCCCGGCGGCGGGCGAATGGGGAATACAAGCAATCGCCTACACGGTTTATTCCCCTCGCTCTTTTCTTCTCTTCATCCCCCGACTTGACGCTCTCGGAGGCTCTCGCGGGACGGAGAAAAAAATAATATACACACAGTGTCGAAATTTTTCCGAGCGTTCGAGCGACAAGAAAAGTTCGTGAATCATCGTCGTGTGTGTATGTTTGTACAAACATATAATATATGTGATGGGGTGGTTGTTATTTGGATTATTTTCGAATTTTTATCGCGCCGGAGTGTCAATCAATTCCAGGAAAAAATAACAAAAATGTTAAGGTTAATTCGAGCTTTCTAGTCCAACTCTCAGTATGGGCTGATACGAGGTGAAGTTTTCCGTTTTGGATACATGCGAATTTTCTATTTCTCGAGAATTATATTGGCGGGGTGACTAATTATTGCTGGAAAAATCCAATACTATATGGATTTAACGGGTATGAACACAAAAAATTGACATATATGGGTCGTCTTATTCCACATTTACAAAGTTTCTCTGACGAAATTCATGCAATTTATGGACCGTGTTAACGTGGCCTGAAGTGACCCATGTGTGTCCATTGTTTTGGATGAAAATACGGTTCATACCCGTTAATCCCATCCGGTATTGGATTTTTCCAGGAATAATCCGTCGCCCAGCCTACGTAATCACCGAAAAATGAGAAAACCGCATGTATTTTAAACCGTAAACTCTACCTCGTATCAGCGCATACTAAGAGTTGGCCCAGAAAAGTCAAATCAGACTTAAAACGTTCATCTTTTTCACCAAATCGATTGACAACCCGGCGCAATCGAAATTCTCAAATAGCCCAAACAAGAACCACTCCAATATCCATGTATATAATGTTAATACACAGTCGAGGTAGCTCGAGGCATTTGGCAAAAATCGCGTGTTCCTCTCCGAAACTCGGAATCGGTGTGGAAACCACAGTACACATAGTCACACGGGCCAATTCGCAATCCAATAACATCAATTTTTCAGACTCGTTTCAAAGGTCGCCACGGCTCGACAAAGTAGATCGTAGATATAAAAAAAAAACCCGCAGGGGGTTGTAAAATTCGGTGCGAAAAAAAAAGAATAATTCTACTTCCCTTTGGGATAAAAAAAATTCGTCACTATTCAAAATTCGTTTTGACATTAGGTTCGATTAAAACTGAAATGCAATATTGTTGAACCGACAGCCGAGCGTACGTACCGAGTGTCCGGGGAGAATCGAACGCGGGATTGTGAACACATTTTTTTTTCTTTAAAAATTTTTTTTTTATTAAGTATTAACTACGTAATAGCCCGTGTACGTATTCCCTCGTCGGTCACCGGCCGCGTGGTGCGCACGGGTCGTGTGTCTCTCATCCTCGAGCGTTTCCCTCGCCCTTTCCGTCCTGCCTCTCGTTCCTCTCTCACCCCGTTCGACATTACAAACGAGCATGGAATCGTTACAAACGCGGTACTCGAGCTGAAAATTTTCACGTCGGGCATAAATATCTCGTTTTATCGCGCTGCCAGAGAGAGTACCGAGCGTCCCCGGGCGTTCTCGGTACCGTCACAATTTCCAACCGGAGAGTGGGCCGTTGCTATGTACCCTTCGTACATATGGCCGTACAGACGTGTGCATTCGCAATTTCACATATATCTACCGTATACATATATGGATATGAGGTATTCCACGGCAAAACGGACGGTCGAAACCCTGACCCCTGCCGATTGGGCTCGTGATTATTTTTTGGCTCTCATTTAACACCGAAAACACTGCTGATTTTTTTTCGGAATTTCCACATTCCTGGAAATAATTAAAAATTACTCCGACACGAGGTACACCACGTTCCGACGTAATTGAACATTTTTATTTAGGAAAGTTTGCCAATATTTCGGGGTAGGATCTTTATTGCAACTATTTTTTTTTAAATATGAAACATTATCATATTATTGAAACGTAATATAATGATAATAATAATAATAATAATAATCATTATAATAATTATTATTATTAATAGTAATAATTATAACAATAATAATAATAATAATAATTATTATTATTAGTATAAATAGATTATTTATGGGATATAATAATGATAATAATAATATAATAAATATATTAGTATAATAATATAATAATAAATATAATAATAATAATAATTATTATTATAATTATTATTATTATTAATATTAATTATTATTATTATTGTTATATTACGCGTTTCTAATAGTAATTATTATTTACGGGGGTAATAATAATATTTATCATTATTATTTCTATTGATTAACCAGAAACAGACAATCACAAATGAAACAAAAAAAAATCGATTTGAAATTTCATACTATTTTTTATGCCGGAAAAAAAATAGTTGCAATACCCACTCCCCCCCACTCCCCCCACTCTAAAATTTCGACAAATTACTCTTTTAATCGTACTGGAATCACTGAAAGAAAAATAAAAATGTTCAATCGCGTCGAAATATGCTTCGTGATTGAGGGTACTTTTTACTTTCTCTAACGGTTGCAAGGGGTTCGGAAAGTTCTGAAAAAAATCAGACGTGTTTTCGGGGTCAAATGGACGCCACAGAAAAATCATGAATAGAATAATGTCATCAATCCGGGTCCGTCCGATTCGACGCGGAATACCCGATATACGCGAGTGCGCAGTGAGAATAACGTTATGTAGTCGAAGCCACAAGTTTTACGAGTTTGGCACGATTTCCCGCTGACCCGGTCTTATCGCTTTTGTTTTAATTTTCATCATTTCAATCACGAGTTTTTGCGTCGACGATCCCCGGCGAAGAGCGCAAGCCGGAGCAGTGGGGCCGATGCGACGCGGTAGCCGGGACGGGAGCCAGGAACCGCCGCACCTCCGGCAGCATCAACGACGTCGTCGCGACGACGTATTCGGGGAAGGGTTGGCGCGCGGACGACGTTGCCGGAACCAGGAGATGCGGTCGTAGATAGATACCCCCGGAGTGAGCCAAGCTTTTGGCCGAGAGATCCTTGGTTATAACCTCGCAGCTAGCCAGTTTGCTAACCGTACGTGTACGAGTTATTCCATTTTTTTTTTTTTTATCATTGTTCCCTTCTTTTACTCTTTTTTTATTTGAAGTATTTATGGTCCGCATTGTCGGTCGACGGCCTCGAGTGGACGTTCAAGACGGTTTAATGCACTTGCGAATTAAAAGTAAGAAGAAAAAGAAAGAAATATGGCTAACGAAAGATTGGTTGAATTAACAAAAAAAAAAGATTTTAATGGAATTATGTGGAGTCTAATTTTATTGCGGTCGAAAGCGGATTTTTGGTGTTTCAAGATGAAGATCATTGAATGAAGCATGATAACATGATATTGTTTGATATATAAGAAATAAAGTTTTCATCAGATCGCGATAAAAAAGAAATTTCTTTTCATTTGTATAAACTTTTTTTTATCGACTCATTCACCCCATCATTATCCATGTAGAAATTAGTCGCAACGATTGGATTCAATGACAAAAACTTTAAATACGATTTTTTTCTTCACTTAAATATTTTTTTTTGTACTCACTCTTTTCGTTAGTCACTGCATAGCGAAGGGAATGCCGGATGACGGAGATTAGATACAGATCCATGCCACACTGATTCGTCTCCGGACGGTCCCTCGTCAAGTGCCTTCGCGATTAGTTTCAGACAGCAGCAGCAAAAAAAAATTCTAATACATTTTTTTCTGTCTCCCTTTTTTGAATCGTTACTCAGCTCGTTATTGTGCGTTCAAGTATGCCAAAGATTTTTGAGACATTCCAATGGATAGGAAGAAGAAAAAAAAAACAGAAGTGAAACACTTTTAACGCAATTTTTCTTCTGTTTTCCTTTTTTAAAACTATTTTTCAGCTCGTTATTGCGCGTTGAAATACGGCAAAGAATTTTTGAGACATTCCAATGAACAAAATAAAAATTAACACCATTTTTCCTCTGTTTACCTTTATTAAAAATTATTCTTCTGCTCTTTATTGCGCGTTGGAGTATGGCGAAGAATTTCGACACATTCGAATGCAAGAAAACTATGAAAAAAAAACAATTTTATGACAATTTTATTCTGTTTAGCGTCTTTTCAAATCATTATTTAGTTCATTATTGGGCTTCGAAGTATTGCAAGAGATTTCGAGACATTTCCATGCCGTGGCACATTTCTGACGTATGGTTTACACAGGGTGGCGGTTCTTATACGCCGCTGTGCATAATATTTACTCGGCGTTTGATTCTTTTCTTCGTTATACAGTGGATGGGTGTAAGCAACTGAGGGATGCTGCTTGCGTTGCTGCTGCTATCGGGGCGCGAGATCGTCTTCACCAACGTGAGAAATTGGAAAGGACGAGGAGGGTCGGTCTATCGGGGGATGAGGTGACGTGACTTCGATAAAAAGAACGTCGTTGTCGCCTTGCGCGAAAGCACAGTTACGACGTCGAGACACGCCCTCGTACACGACGCTCGTGTAATCTCACTCGGCGCACTCACGACTTTCAACTTGTTTTTTTCCTTTTTTTTTTTGCACAATGTCTTGTGTCCCGCGCCAACGTGTGCAATTGATCGTTGTTATCGTGAACTGAAAAAACAAAGAAAATTATTTTTAAGATAACCATTTTTTCAATAAAGGATAATTTTAAATAAAAGGATTTCCTTATAGACTGCGAAAACTTAATATCGTTGTTTGTAATTCTAGATTCGATTGCCAACGATTTCACGTGAGATTTGAAGATTAAAGGAAATAAAATGTGGGGGATAATATTTTATTGCTCGACGTTAAACATGAAATTGTGAGAATAATCAGGATAGGTTCAATCTTTTCTCTTTTTTTGTTGTGTTTCTTTTTTAGACCACAATTCTCGCCACGTTTGTTAAAATGTTGATGGATGATAAAAATAAGAATAAAAATCGTCTCTTGATGTATCAATTGAATTTCCGAAATCATTATAAATGTTATTGATTCATGTAAACCATAATTACGAGGACAATTATTCTGAATTATATAAATATTTATATAGGTTTTTGATGCAAATTTGATAGTTGCCGCATTCCCAATGCTAATTTATCAGTCATCGGAGCGTTTATGAAATTATTCTCCCTTCTCGATTGATAATATTGAACAATTGGAAATTCGCCGTATTCCATATATTACAATAATTTAAAAACACCTGCGTTGAAGAAGAAATAAATAAATACAATCCTCATGACCGCTAATTATCCACTCTTGACGACCAAAAATACATTCAGACAAAAACAATTTATAGATCAGCAACGTTAGGAATTCATAACCACAAAAATAAAAGTAATTAATTAAAAAATATATATCTTCTTCGTATAAGATCCATAGATAAATCCCATTGAAGATTGGAATCTGGTCGATGACTCCGGGTTTCATCTTCGATTGATCAAAATTATGAGTTTAACGTGATTCGTATATGTATCCTCGCCTCGAGAATTTATTGAAAATGCATCCGCCGAATGAGGTCGGAAGGTATGATAGAGAAAATGTGATTGCGGTTGTACGCCATTACGCGATTGACGCGAGATTAGCGAGGAAATCTGGTTCTCCGTCTCTTCTTGCCTCCTCCATTCTACGCCGCGGTCTTTGCGTTGAGCTATGTCGCCATGTAATATATGTACGTATACGTATATATATATTAGGGTGGTTCTTATTTCGAGCACTTTTTAATTTTAATTGCGTCGGGGTTTCAATCGATTCTAAAAATAATTAAAAAAATGTTGAGTCTACTTTGACCTTTCAAGTCCAACTCTTGCTACGCGCTGATACGAGGCGAAGTTTCCCGTTTAAAATACATGCAATTCTCCTATTCTTCGGTAATTATATCAGCGGGGTGACCGATTATTCTTGGAGGAATCGAATATGATATGGAATTAACGGCTGTGAACCCTATTTTACCTCGAAGATGGACGTATATGGGTCATCTGATGCCACGTTGACGCCGTCAATCCATCCCTCTCCATGATATCCGTCAGTCAAACGGTGTAAACATGGAATGAGATAACCCGTACGTCTTAATATTTTTGCTGAAAGTATGGTTCATGTCCGTTAATTCCACGTGTTATTGAATTTTTCCAGGGATAATTAGTCGCTCTGCCAATAAAATTAACAACAAATAGAACAATTGCCTGGATTTTAAACGGGCAACTCCACTTCAAATCAGCGCATGATAAAAGTCGGACTAGAAACGTCGAATCACGTTCAAATTTTTAATTTTCTCTTTTAGAATCGATTGAGATTTCGGCGCGATCGAGATTCGAAAATGATCCAAACAAGAAAAACCCATGTACATATATATATAGCGCGTATAGGCAGAATCCGTGGCATCCGAGCTTATAGTTTAGTACAAATTGGATGACTGCGGGAAGTCGTCGAAGCCTATAGCCGAGCTTATCCCAAATGGGTGTTCGACTCGATTAAATACCAAGGCTCGATACGGTTCTTATATTTCACGATGAAAACCCCGACGTGGGCTGATGTAAAGTAGAAGCGAAGGAGAACGGACGGGTGGGGTGGACCGAGTCGAGGGCCGTCGCGGGATTTATTTAAAATGGATAACGTGCTCGGTCAATGTCTCCGAGAAAACTTGTTCCTTACTTCTTCTTCTTCTCTGCATTTTGCTCTTTGCTCGCTGCGACGTTGGAATCGTTTTGACTGATGCTTCTTCTATGATTTATGAATTCAAATGAACAACCCCCGGTGAGTTTCGAATAACCCGGACACTCGGCTATTCCTGACTCAAAGGTCGTCGTGTATAGGGTGGCCGAGAAAACGTGTGACCAAGAAAATAGAGTAATAACCTTTTTCTTTGTAATCAATCGGTTTCATTTTTGGCAAAAAATTTGACAGGCTGGTCTTTAGATTTTATGAAAATAAACAATTGGGATGATGAAATTGGAATTTGGATTAGCGCCGCTATTATAATAGTCTTTGGATTTAGTTTCCGTCTCAAAAGATTTTGGGCTTGTATTTGGCGGCACTTTTTCGAGAATATGGACCGTAAATGAGGCTAGTTAACACTTTTGCTGAGCGTGGAGCCATCGCAAGAAGGTTTTATCATCGAGATTATACACTTCGGACCCTATCGGTGAATCCTCTAATTTCGTTTTTGTTAAAATGTCGCACATACATTACCGAGCGTGAAGGCCATCGAAAATCAATGAAAAATGAATAAAGATGAATAATATTCCGAATAAAATGAGGAAGAATAGAGTGTGAGAATTATTAAAAAAGGTATTTGAGTTCCTTATGTGGCAAAACTCATCAGCCATTCTATATATATATATGTATAGAGCCTAATTATTTGCAGTGTTGCCACTGTTGAAATAAATTCTTTAAAACTTTCAGATTAAAAATCATACTTCGCTATGCCTAAAGAAAGCGACGTCTGGCTTTCAATGAAATTCAAAAAATTCTAAAAAATCAAAAAAAAAGATTATATTCTTAATAATTTATTCTACTTACTTCATCCCTGAAATGTTCATTGGCTGTAGGACGAAAATGGCAAATCATACATTACGAACGCAGCCCTAAATCTTATTCGTACTTCGAAGAATCACTCATACCAGTAACACATAAAATGACTATATTTATCCGTCCAGGCGTTCCTCCGAGGTGAGTCAAAAATGATTATAATAAAAGCCGAATTAACAAAGTAATCCAAACGAGCATGCAATGGCAGATATATCCAACGATGAAACCCCCGGCTAACTCTCCTCGGGCGGTGACCCGGAATATTCGTGCGTCCCACAACGGCGTGCGTGCACGCTCGCCCCGCACGGGCACACGAGCTTGATCGAAACAAAGCACAACGAGGGGTCAAAAGCAAACTGAAAAAACAAAAAAGCAACGGAAAAAAAAAAAAAAAATTGAAAATTCTAAAAGCTTTGGAGAAAACAAAAAGCAACGACAAATGGCAGTTGCAAAGGCCCGAGGGCAGTAGCAGTGTATAGTCGAGAGCATATTGTTTCGACGTTGCGTGAGAGAAGGGCGAAGAGTCCGACGGCGCATGTACGCCGGTGCCACAGGTGAGATAAGCCGGCTGGACGTTGCGGTTGTACGACGTAATCGCTCGAATCTACGCACGCGGTGGTTGGGTGATTTTTTTTTTTTCAAAATTTTCACTCGCGATAACATCGTATCGGCATAGGAGCACGAGACCGCGAGGTTATAGGTGGGGGAAAGGCGAAGGAGTGACCGCTAGCGACTGTGGAGGGGGTACTGCCAATCGAATCGCGGCCCTCGCCTAACCGGCCAATGGCAACTTAGCGCGGGAGTCCTCGAATACGATGCGCAGCAATGTTTTCAAGGTTATATCTGCGAAATTTTTTTTGTTACTCACGAAGCATTGTTTCTTCTCGTGTCTCAACGTTTCGGAATTATTCACACGGGCATGCCACGTGTTATTGTTCACCCGGATGGGCCGGTTGAGGACACGAATATCGTCTATTCCGATGGGAATAATGGCGAAGGGACGGTCCTCGTCGAACGTTCCGTCGCACAATGCTCGCTCGCGCTGACCAAGCTCAATGGACTTCGACAGTGTATACATGAGAATGCGGAAATTTCGCTCAACACACACATTCGGCCGAACGGGCAATATCGTTCTGGTTATAAATTATATGCGAGCCGTATATGTATGTATGACGGTATTAGCTCGCACGACTGTGAACACACGGGTGGTCCTTCTTCAGCTGTCCCGAGAGACCGCTGGGCCGTCGAAAGCCGTCTCTCTGGAAATTGGGAGTCGAATGGGTTTTACGAAATATTTTTAACGGCGGAAATGTCGAATGATAGGAGCGAAGATATTCGTAGTTTTCACCTGCTCCGATGACACCTGCCGATAGATGGAACATTCTTCAGAATTTTATATTCTTAGCATCTGCACTTATACCTTCGGCTAGCTACCGGAAGAATTTCTGTTACCGCGCGGTTTTTATCCGTTTTTTATTTGTCGTTTATTCACACAATAATTCTATATTTATATATTGTATGTATGTATATTTGTATGTATGTATCATTTTGGAACAAAGAAAGCATCGACGCGTTATTGATTTCAAATGAAAAACCAGCACGTGTGAAATTTCTCTGTGTCACTCATGGAGATTTCAGTATATAAAAACATTCGAATAAAAAATCGTGGATTCATTTCAGCCGGTTGATGTTACAAAAATAATTCTATTTCAATAAACGGAAATCCGGTTCAGAACTCGTATTAAATTTACAATTAAAAAACACGCACATCTACCTAATTTACTGTTAAGATTCAATGTAACTCCGATCGATACAAAGTGTAATATACCTTGGTATCGTTAACAAAACAAACATTTGCAAGCATCGACATCTCGACATCGACCCCTGCCTCGTGACGGTGAAACAAATCACAATCTTTGCTCCAGCCGGGTTCAAGGGGACTCAAGTATATTTATCGAGGATCAATATGTCCAGGTCCCCCGGTTCGTCGGTGGGAGAATGGGGGGCAGGGGGGGGGGTGAGGTTGACACCACGGTGTTATAGCCCATCGTTAAGGATTGATCCCTTTCTCACGGGGTTCACTCATTAAATGCCACTTTGTTCGGGTTTTTTCTTAGCTCGAATCCGTCGCTAATCTATACCGTAGGTTATACGTAGTACACCGTAGTACAGAAGGGGAGGGGAAGAGGTTGAGGGCTGCAACACCGTCGGATAGCCAGGTTGCGGGGGTTCGGTGTCGAGGGTTGCGATAGGGGTTTGGGCTGGCGGTAGAGGCGGTGGCGATGCGGCCGTGCCTCTGCCGCTGCTGCTGCTGCTGCTGCTGCTGCTGCCGCTGCTGCTATGCCGCTGGTGGTGGTGATGCGGCCGTGAAGCGAGCCCCCGACTGCGCAGATCCCGGAAAGTCTTTCACCGGCGAACTACCCCGAGCCGACTGGGACCGAGCGAGAAAAGCGGTACCTCGCAACTCGGAATCAGTGCGGATCGGAAGCTCCGGTCTGTAGTACACAAACGCGGTCCGCGTTCTCCAAAATCAACGACTGCTCCTCTTTTAATACCTCTCGCTCTTTCTTCCTCTCTTTCTCCTTCTCTCTCTTTCTCTATCTCTCCCACTCCTATTCTCTTCTCCGCTTTATCTGCATCTATCATTATTTTTTTCTTACTTATCTATCTCCCATCTTAATCTCTCTCCTTCATCTCTCTCTCGCTCTGCCGCCTCAGCCTCCATCCGTTCCCAGCATCGCCCTCGTCGTCCCATTTTATTTTATTTCTCTTATTTTCATTCGTTCCACCATCCGCCCATCTGACTCTCATCCGCCCAGCTTGCCCTATAGGTCCCGCGCGGCGTGTCCCTTCCCACACGGCCTCTCGAGAGTCGCACACGCCGCACCGTTAGAGCCCGGAGCGAAACCCGCTCTCTTTACCCGTGGAGCCGGCACACGTCGACCCTCCGACGAACAGTTTCCTTCGAGACACCGCAGACTGACGGTCGTCTCCCGCTCCCTCGCTCGCTCGGCGTCGTCGCTCACCCCCGGTTCGTGTGAACCATCTCCGGCGCTGTTCTACCACCCTCCGCCAGGCCCTTCAACCCTTCGCCGTGGCTTCGTCGAAATTACACTGGAAACATCAGACTCTACGCGGTCGTCCCACGTCCAGGGGTTGCAAACTCCCGACTATACCTCCCCCTCTTCATCTACCTCTCCCGCCCCCCCCCCCCCCCCCCCCCCCCGGGCTACTTTGAAGAAACTGAGAGTGCGTGAGATACGAGACACGGCTCGTAAAACGCGAGCTCGGATCGGGTTAACGCGATACCCGCGAAAAAAGCCGGACTTGCTTGCTGCCCTCCGGTGATACGAGAACTATATATCTACGTGCGGATAATACATATGTATCTAGATGCATATATCTGTATGTATGTACCGCGGGTGTACACGCATGCACGGCAGCTACGAGGGTTGAACCAGAACGAGTAACTTCAGTAGAATCCGGCTGCTCCATTGGCAACAGTAGTCTCGGCGGTTGTGTGCGGTCACGTGGATTAAGGCCGCACGCCGGTTCGTCACCCAGTCGTTAACAGTCGACGACGGAGACGCGACGAGGGTGGATCGTGGACCGTGGACCGTTGACGTCCTCTCGGCAACGTGCAAGTGCGTGAATCACGGTGCTCGTCGTTTTCGCGTTAGAACGAAATAATTAATTTTCCGTCTTACGGATAACAGCAATAGTTTTTTTGTTTGTTTCGTCTTACGGTTTTGGTTTTTTTTTCTCGAGTGCACGACGATGGGAGGATGATAATCGTCAACGCCGAGAACGAACTGTATATCGGATCGTGGCGAGAGTTGGTCGTGTTACGAGTGAATTGAGGTTTTGTAGATGGTGGGGAAATTTTATCTCAACGAAGATTCGACGACAGCATCCACGGGCGGCGTTTCACGCTCACCCTCGAGATTTTATTACACACGCGGTTGTTCGCATGTCGGAATGGACATACCCGCATGGAATGCTGCTCGAACGCGGCGATGAGCTTTTTGTGCCGGACCTCGGCATAACGAGAGTTCAACGAGGGTGATCGATCGAGTTTTATTATTTTTTCTTCTATATATATTTATGATTTGGAAGAATTTTTTCTTTGTGGAACTACTGGAAGACGTTATTGTGAGTAAACTGCATTGTGTGAACAACGGTGGTACGGGTCGATGTTGACGAAACGAAGACAGGCACGAAATTATTGTCAATCAACGTAAGTTTTATCGCTTGTTCTTTTGGTTGTTGTTGTTTTCTTTTGGGAATATTATTTTTTTAAATTTGATCGATAGAAATTCGTTTGGATATTCAATTTATTGCGATTCCACATGAGTGTGGTGAAGATTGACGATTGCGAAACGCTGGAACAGTTGGATTAATTAGACAGTGATTGAGATGGAAATGAGAAGTCAGTTATGCTACACACGGGATTCCATGCCGATTGCAATTTTAATAATTTTTAGACACGAAGCTTCTTCGTTTTATTTCTTCTCACATTTCGTGTATTGATTCGTTCTATTTTTATTTTCATTATTATTTTTTTTAAATGGAATACTCGCGAATTTCAGTTATGAAAAGCACGATGACTGCGAAAATTCTAATTTCGTGCACAACGATGTTTTAATTAAAGGGAAAAACAAAAATTTCCCGACCTCTTTATCTTGTAATTTTTTTTCTAATCCACGGAGGGAAGATATTTATTGCCGCGATGTCGGTATATTTCTTTTTTTAATATTTTTTTATGAATTGCTAGTTTGAAGGACGTGCCGATGGCGATTGCTTTGTCCCCGTCGTCTATACTGATAAAAAAAGAGCTCGTGAAAGCCAATAGAAGTTATCGCGACATGGCTGACACATTTTATTGTGTATGATTTATCGCGCTCTTATGTATTCCTTTTAACGTAATTTGAATTGAGTGGAATGTTCGATTAACCGAACTTTGTAAATATGTACGACGTCGTGATATTTTTCAAACAGCTTAGGTGGGATAAATCAAAATAAATTTCAGTCGGGTCGGCTGAAACGACGAAAATATTGGATAGCTTTATAATGTGCTTGCGACGTCGTGATTCGTCTAACGAATTCTTTTGCTTCTTTATTGCTTCTCGGCTGTGGTCCTAAGCCGCATCGGCAGCAGCTTCGTCAACGTTGCTGTCTCGTTGGAATCGCGATCGACGGTTAGCCCGCTTCGCAAAATTACTCACTTGATCGTTGTTTAGTAAAAAAAATACGACTACGATATTATTCTTTTCAATATGTAGGTCAAGTGACTTTCTGGAAATGAAACACATATATCTGTGGCTTAAAGGCAAAATCAAATAAGTCCTTTTATACGAAAAATGGGATTGAGAATGATTCCGGTAATTTGGACTGTAAACGACGTTTTGAGACACGGTGATGCCAAAAATTACTCATATAGAAATAGATAAACGAGATTAACCTAACCGAATAAGTCCGTTTTGGAGGCGAAAGCGAATAAGTTCATCGACGGTTTGTTTTCATCCATAAGTTAGTCGCAGACTATTTAAATCTTATTCGAATTTAAATCTTATTCTTACTTGAATAGTACGAAAAACTGAGTGTAACCCGATAATAATTATTTTTCATATCGATTTGTCGGCTGTGATAAATCAATGTAGAATGATTGCATCTTAATCGCATCATTCGATTTTGCCTCCAAGCCACAGATATACTTATAAATAGCGACTTTCAAGAAAGGACTTTAACACAAAGAGATCGAGATTTTTTCTATTCCCTGCAAACCTCTGCATTCTAAATCCTATATTTCTAGAAATCTGTATCGAGCAAAATCTACAATTCCAAGAATCTATATTTCTTAAAACCATATTCATTACTCGCCGATACAATAAGAAAAAGAAATTGGTTGTTTTGCCGAGACCGACTCAATACAGTTTAAGGTAACTAAATCGCTGTCAGCCAAACGGGCATGAAGTTAATTCGTGCCAACCACACCGTTGCAATTGAACCAAGCTGTATTGGGTTAGCTTAATCTAATTTCCCACGAGTTCCAACCGAATTATCACTGATAATTGCAATTCCGTTGGCTCAAATTGAATAACATTTTTCTTCTTCTCCTTTTTGCCTTTGATTCCATTCATTCGCCTCAGCAAAACGCCCAATTCCTCGACCCGTCGCACATCCTCCTTCCCCGACGGCCAATGAAAGAAATACATTTTTTTTCTCTTCAAAAAAAAAAACCTAACAAGACTTTCTTCAAATAACAAACTCCAACAGCAAGCAAAAAACTAAACAAAGAAATGTCGTTCGTGCTCGCGAATCTCCGTAATCTCTTCATCCACCCTCTTCGCGTCACACTTTTCACATCTACTCCCCGTCGCATTCACCGAGTCAACTACCGAATGCACAAAAGAATATTGTCATTTCACGAGCCCAGAATTTCTAAAAAAAAATAATAAAAAGAATATAAAAAAGACATTAAACAATGAAAACTGAATGAAAATAGAACCATTAAAAAGAATTACCAAACCAAGAATGACGAGATTATTATTTCTCTTACAGCAATATGATCCGTTGTCTGCATTCGCAATTTATAACCGCGAGTGTCGGGTGCGACAAACTGACAAACGAGAGCGGATAAAATATGTGCTGGGGATAGAGAAAATCCATGTATCCACATAAACGTATAGAACTGCTTGTATGTCCGTGCGTGCGTGTGTATAAATACACTATGTGCGGAAGGTACAAGTCGTCAAAGAGCGCCGAGTTGGGCCTGAGTGCGACACTCGACTCTCGAGTACTTGCAACGTATATATGCACAGGGGGTTTGTTACCGAGGGTAGCGGGCTCAGCGCCCGGTGCGCAACCAACATCACCGGAGAGTCTCGCGGCCGTCGCCGAGGCTTTTGAAACTCTTCATTAAATTCATCATTATGTGTGCGTGCACGTAGAAATGGAGAGGTTCGTCGTTATAAGGGATTCTCTGTGAAAAGTGAAAAAGCTCGTACAGCGAGCGAAGAATTGTTGAAGCGACGACGAGGGAAACGAGATACAGACAACGACGATGAGAGAGCGACAGAGAGAGCGAAAGATGGAGTTGAGATACTTCTCTGGATCGGTCGTCGTTGAGGACTCGCGCATCCCTTCGTGCCTCTTGTCTCATTGCCAGTCTCCAAATCCCTCTGCTGACGTATATACGGTATATATATGGAAAATGCCGAGTGAAATCGAGGAGTCATTCCCCCTCACTTTGGCAAATCATTACATGCATTTTTTTTTTGGTTTTTGTTGGAGAAATATGAAAAATATCAAAATTATTCAATGTATATTTTATTGTTATTCTATTTTTTAACATATATCAAAATTATTCAATGCATATATTATTGTTATTCTATTTCCTATATCAAAATTGTTCAATGCATATTTTATTATTATTCTATTTTTCCACATACATAATGATTATTATAGTTCAGAACACTTTCGAATTTGGACATAAAAAAGACATAAACATCTATAAGCAAGCTGAATCCCACTTTCAAGTTAAAGAAAAAATTATCTGGAATGACGCTACGATCTCACTTGGAACGCTCCATATACATGTATTAATATATATGTACTTGACGAATATAACGAACAAAGCCAAACCGAGGGTTCCACGGTCAATTCCCGCTGAAATATCTCGCCAATCCCATAAGCATTCGCACGACGTTATTCTCGCGGATTCTTCTTTACGCTCTCGGTAAAAGTCCGGCAGCCTTTGAGACCGTCCCGAGCGAGATTTACGAGTCGACGATCAATTCCCTTCGCGAGGTTCTTGTAACGCGAGCGAATAATGAAGACTTTCACACCCATTCGCTTTCTCGCTCCTTTAAGAGGGTCTCTCGAGAGAGCAAGAGATATATACAGAGAAGTAAAGGTTTTCTATCCTCATCCTCTTTATCCTCTCTCTCAATCCCCGGCGATCTATACACCGACACCATCACCACTCGCAGCATCGGCGCACTATGTCTTTCATTGTGCAGTTCGTTCAGAGACGGAGACACACACACACACACTATAAATATTAGGGTGATTCTTATTTCGGTAATTTTCGTATTTTGATCGCTTCGGGGTCTGAATCCATTTTTTTAAATCATAAAAATGTTATTATATTGGCGGGGCAATTGATTATTCTTGAAAAAATGGGATATCATATGGATTTAACGTTTAGAACCGTATTTTCACAACAAAAAATGGACATATGTGGGTCATCTCATTTCACGTTGCCAGAGTCCGTCTGACGAGACTGATGCAATTGATGAACGGTGTAAACGTCGAATGAGATGACGCATATGTGTCCATTTTTTTTGTAAAAATAGAGTCCGTACCCGTTAATTGAAAATGGTATTGGATTTTTCCAGCGATAATAAGTCGTCCAGCCACTCCCAAAGAATAAAAAAATTGCATGTATTTTAAACGTCAAACTTCACCTCGTATCAGCGCATAGTAAGAGTTACACTATAAAAGGTCAACTTAAACTTAGAATTTTCGTTTATTTTTCCAATCGATCGAAACCCCGGCGCGATCGAAATTCGAAAATGACCCAAATAATAACTATCCTAATACATATACATGCACACGCGCTTCGAGACTCTCCGTTGCACGTCTCAGCAGATACGAATAAGCGGAGTACCAACTCGGAAGAAAAATGTATTTTACAAACGACACCACTTACCGAGACAAAAGCTTTCTCACTTCTCTTGCAATATTCAATTGGTACCTCGGATATGGTACGAAGCAATATGCACGGAGTTACACAGCCGAGTGGCGTCAATGGACGCGGGGAGCGTCAAAGCGGTACCGTCGAGGTAGTAACTTTATATACTTGTAACGGGGATTGTAGAGAGACATGGAATATCAGCGGAACCGGCAGCAGTACCAGCGTCGGAATATACCACTGGCCGTCCGCACCCCTTTTTCCATTTCAAGGTACACGATTTTCAGCTTATCGATTAATAGCCAGAGAGGAAATGGGTTTCTCCCTACCTTCTTTCACTTTATTTTTCGTTCTATACAAGATCCCGCTCCCGTTACCTCGTCCTCTCATCCTCGTCGTCCTCCAGGCGTCCGCGGAGTCGTCCTCGTCCTCGCCATCGTCCTCGTCGTCGTCGTCGTCGTCTTGAGAAATGAATTAGATTGCCCGCAGCAGTGCTCCCGTCGGTCCTGCTTCTGCTTCTGGCTTTTCCGGAGGACAAGCTTCTCGCTCACGTCGATCTTTCGAAACCGCACCGACCACCGGATTCTCTCTCAGGATTCTATTTTATTTCGCTGCCTCTTTATTCTCACCCCTCCGCCCTCACCCTTTTCCCTCGTGCAACCCCCATTCCCGAGCCTCATCTCTCATTGTCATTACGAATCGTTCCACGGTTCATTACTGCCCGGACCATGCGAAAGTTTCGTTCGTGGCTACGCCCTGGATTTCAAACGCGCTTTTTCAAACCTTTCTGGGGATGTAATTTTTTCGGGGTATTGGCTTATCGATTGATTCGTAGAAGGGTGGAATCGCGAAGATTATAGATTTTGTTCAGAATTTCTCGGTGGTTTTGGAGAGTCTAATCGCTGGGGTCCTTTTTTTTCTTGTCGGAAAATAATTATGACTGCGAATCGTGGAATTCCGGGATAAGTTTGAGCTATGTGTAATCTTCAATTATTAATGAACCAGAAATAAGATGATTATTTTAATAACTTAGTATTATTGAATAATCAAGAATAATCTTAAGTTTGGGTAATCGTAAAAAATACAAAAAGATCAATTGATATTTTTCATTCTCTCAAACTTTCCAAAGTTACTGAATGAAATTTATCGAATATTCTGAATTTGATTCTTATAAAAAATCCGTGAATATATTATTCCATTAAAGCTATCACGTGTAGATACGATAAATCGAATATATATTTTTTTAAATCATACGAATGAAATCGTCTCGTCCACAAAATCACGGTTTACGTGCTGCCCAACAATAAACACTCAGCAATATGTAGAATTTTCGTGAGAAACAGTCAAAACAAGGCTTCACAATGGTCCACCCAAATCGAAGCACAATGACGTATGTATAAATAATTTTCCAAAGGATCCCAAAGAAAGGACCATTTTCCTTGTATCCCCATGGATTCCCATTGTGGTTAACGTGTGGTCCGCCAGGTACCCCAACTGCGAAGCGATCGAGGAACCGTATTTCATCATTATTCGAGGCAAATGAAAAGATTCAAAGCTTCAAAAGGATTAAATACCGAGAGACCGGAAATGTTTTTTTTCTTTCCTTTCCGTCCTTTTTTTTTTCTTCGTCCGTCGAACTCGGGGTGCGAGGAATGAATTAGACGCCCCCCCGTTGGCCTTTTCCCAACTTATTCGACCCCCGTGGAGCGATCATAATCACAGAGCAGAACCGCGAGTAATGCTCGTTCTGTATCTTCTCGTTCGAATTTTACGAGATAGCGTTTGGGGAAATGGATTCGTTCGTCCGAATCTTATGACAAATGCTATAAACTTTATCATCAATGGGCGACCGAGAGACGAATGCTGAGAATTCAACGTCGCGAGAGCATTCCACGTCGCTTCCGTGTTCGGCAAGCGACTAAACGGCTGACGACTTCCTGCTGCAGCGGAGACACAAATCCATCAGGGGGTATTTAGTTAAATATCGTGTCTCTACATATATATATGTAGTGAGGTGGGTTTTTGGGGAAGAAAATCTTTTAGGCAGCACTCAGATTTCAAGTACTTTCGAAAACATCTGCCGAAATCCGAGTTCAATCGGACAGTTTCAAGAAGTTAGTGACAAAAATTGTTTGACTAGTTAAAATTAATTGTTTTAATAAATACAAATATTCACGAATTATAACTGGATGCAATTACACTCACTCGCAAGAGGGAATCTTGGTTCCACAACGAAATTTTTTTTATCAACAATCATTATTATTAAAAACCACCAAAATGTTCTCCGCTCAAAAGAACAATCACGTAATGAATTAATTATTTTCAGTTGGATTCAATGCAAGTAGATGAGTAGAATTAACGATGAATACATGGATAGGGTGGCAAGAGTGATATTTATATTTACTGAACAAATCGATTCTAGCCTAACAAACAATTTTTGTCAGGTGTTAATCAATCTAAAAATTTCTATAACGATTTCGAAACCTCTCAAATCCGCGAACTGCCTAAAAAGTTTGTTTTCCAAAACCCACCCCAATATACATACACCCAACATGCCGATATATATATATATATATAGAACGAAACGAGAGCATCGTGCTCGTAGACAAGCAAAAACATCTCAGCGCGGATGTCACGTCCCGCTTGCGATACATCGGAAGATCGTCGTTTCTCCAGTTTCAGAATTTGTCTCCGGCCCAATATACATACGCGCCACCCATATATATAATTTTTTTTATAAATAGATTTCGGGACTAGACTCGTAAGCTCGCGGGACTGTGTTCTCTCGGGGCACAATGCGTGAACGTTCAGCGAGCGATACTATTTTCGGAGATACCCGTCGCGGACGTTTCAGCCTCCGCGTCCGCGTCTCTCCCCATAATCGTCGTCGACGTCGTCGTCTCTGTCGTCTCTCCGTCGCATTTTACACGCGTTTCAACTCCGCTAACCGCTCTATCTGTATCGCATTCTTCGTGCGCTATAAACCCATGTGTCCCTCTCGACGTTTTCGAAAGAATAAAAAAGAAAAAACAAAAAAAAAACACGAGAATCATTTCGTCTTCGCTCCGGTTATATAGATAGCCTCGTCGCGTGCGTGTGCTCGTTCTCTTCGACAAAATTGTCGAGGCAGCTGCTCCTCCGCGTTACGGCCCGTCGAAATCGTTCTATCTTTTTTTTCCCCGGCGTCCGGCATGGTACACGCAACTACCTCCAA
Organism: Sussaba pulchella; assembly: GCA_963971145.1. NCBI lineage: Eukaryota > Metazoa > Arthropoda > Insecta > Hymenoptera > Ichneumonidae > Sussaba > Sussaba pulchella. The sequence continues at coordinate 18,599,628 of OZ020165.1, forward strand.
AATTCCCCATTTGGTCGATTCAATTTTTTTCTCGACGCTGTATATCCCATCATCGAGGCGACAATTTTTCCACCGAGTCGATCGTTTCCCACCGCACGTCTGTGTACAACCCAATCGGACCCACGGAAACGATTATCCACGCGTCCGAGGGTCCAGCGGGAGAGACGATTCGAACGTAGACGATCCAGCGTGGACCGAAAATCCACCATGGACCGGTGCGGATGCTGTGTGTCTTACCGAGCACAAAAAATCCCGCAGCACGTGCGCCACAACCCAAACGTCTTTGGCCGGCGTTGGCTAAGTGTGCTATATTTCGTGTATTCTACAACGTCGTTCAATTTACCCTCGGGCTGTAGCCATGGTCGCTTGGTTCGGTGTAAAAAGCACTTTGCCACTCGATTCCAATCTGTAGAGACCTTCCCCGTGCTCGATGGAGAGGTACTGAAGGATATTTTGCGGTCTCTGTATACATATATATATATATATGTGGGGGGTACTATATCTATGTATAAATAGCACGCAATCAATTTGAACCCCTGAGGTCAGGGCCTCGCGGTGTGATGGCCTTCTCCGGGTCTCGTTCCACGTCGACCACGGTGGCAACCCTCTCTCTTACTCTCTCTCTTCATCTCCATCTGCCCCTCTCTCCCTCTCTCTCTCTCTCTCTCTCTCTCTCTCTCTGTCGTCATCCTTCCCTCGAGATTCAATTTTCGTGCTGGCAACGCGGCGAGCTCGTGCAATCGACGCTTCCTCCCCGCAGAGCCCACCGCCGCGCTAGACCCCGGTGAGCTTCCTGTACGTAACCAACAGCAGCAGCAGCCCGCACACCGCACCCTATCACCGCCACCAGCCGCAGGATTATACGTATACCGCACGAGCGAGTACCCCTATCGCTTAGATCTCGAGCCAGAGTCCAAACCCTAGCATCCACATCCCTCCCTCTTCCTCCCTATCGCCCTCTCGCTCTCTCTCTCTCGCTCCGCACCTGCCACTGGTCCTGGCGCTACCGCTACCGTTGCTCCTGCTGGTACTCTTCGAGAGCTCTGCCCGCTCGTTCGACGATCCTCCAATAACTCTTCGACTCCCGATGCTCTGCTCTTCCGGCCGAGCATCGCTACTACGTCCCGCACTTCCTCTCTCTCTCTCTCCCTCTCTATCTCTCCTTATTCCCTCGTCCCGTCGAGCACCGGACGGGAATTTGATAGCCGGAATCTCTCTACGCTAGCGAGCGGGATAACACACTCTGTGCACTATAACCCCGTAAACGTTTCAGTGATCTTTGGAATCTCGTTTGGAAGTCCAACTATCCCCGTGAGAACGAGGGAGACGGAGCTTCCTTCAGGTTTGAACGGGGTTTTGCCCAGGCAACGAGCCAGCCCGCACCTGCTCTTCGCTTCATGAATCTACTCTCATGCGCGTTTGAAAATTTTTTGGACGAGAACGTCTTACCGAAATAAGACTGCTATCGTGAAATTTTTATTTTTTGACAACTTGAATTTTATGGGGATCATTTTTGGTTACGGAAGTATCACTAATTTGAAATTTCGATTATTTTCGTTTTGTTTTAACGTTGAAATATATTATTGTGACGAAAGTAGTCGAATATATATTTTTACAGATTCAACTAACACTTACTTGTTAGTTACATTTATATAGTATTTATATTGGTTGGTTTTTTTTATTTTTCGGCTTTTTTATGCAAAACATTGCTCTATTTTTGTTGTTGTATTTCTCTACTATTCAAACTTAAAAATAGAATAGTTGTCGTCGAAATAATTGATAGATTCAAATTCCGTTAGTATTCTATTTTGAATAGTGTCATGAAAAGTTCTCTGCCTACGATACGATCATTCTTCTTCAAATCACGAGGGGGAAAAAAAAACATAATTTATCTCCAAAGTTAAAAAAAACCGGTTTTCCTCTGAAATTATTCAGAATAAATGATATCCTATGTCATAGTTCGCGTCGCATTACGAGACTTAATTGAATGTCGTCCACGTGTCGCGTCTACGTCGAAGCGATATTTCACATAAGCTAATAACTCTGCAACATGTATATTCGCGGCTCTCAACGGTTGTTTATGGGACACGATGAGACATAGAAACAAAGTGTTAAACGTTTCGTGGCTCGTTTCTATAAATCTTGCGAGCGAACAACGTAACATCCGTTTACAGCCCCGTCGTGTCGACGTTCGTAGCGACTCTATCTTCTCTCTGTTGTACAAAACTTTTAGTTTTTGAAACCCATCCTCTCGGTGTAACTTCTTCGAAGGTCAGGGACGCGACGGGCAGCTGTTTACTCGCAAAACTTTCTTTTCGAAACTCTCGTTCTTCTCTCCCGCATATCGTCCACGCGACTGAAAGCACCATTTCCAGTCCTCTTCAATTCCTTTTTTTCCTTTCCTTCGTTGATTCTTCTTCTCCAGCCTTTTGAGGGATGCGTACCGTGAAACGGAACGCTTGTAAGAGCATTCGCGTGTCGGTCTTTTTTTATCCTGCGTAGACACGCAGGATAAAAAAAGGAGCATTCAATTCAGAAAAAGGAAATTGAATTAGCTTTTAAAGAGCCTTCAATTATTTCCTATGTTGTGAGTTCGTTCGGCTGTCCGTCTGTCGCACCCGATTTCTTTAAAAACCATGCGACGCAAAAACTTGAAATTTGGCACAATAATACTTACTAAAAATATTAACCAACATATTTCGTGCTAGTGAGCGCTTGAAATTATTCATATGAGAATTCAAGAGGAGACAAATTAGGTACTCGACATTTTTTTTTGAATTTTATATATCATGTAGGGTGTCATTTAAAAGGGCTTATTGTTTAGAATACAACGATATTTTTTTCATCATTTTAAAAAAGATATTTAAAAAGATATTCTGAAAAATACGCAAAAATTGAGCATCCCTTATTTGTGAAACTATTGTGGACTTCATTTTTTTTAGTCCGGGCATATAACGCCTCACTTGAAGTTCACAGGAAATGATAACAAAAGTTCGACCAATTGTTCCGATAAGAGACCGACCCATCTCGGCTTACATACGGATTTTGTTTTCCAAATACAATTCCATGTGCCTTTGTTTGGGGGAAAATTATAACGCGCTCTATCGTAACGTATATCAGTGCTCCGCGCATGGGGACAAACATCGTCGGCCGGAGATGTCATCAGAGCTGACAGGTTAGGGGAGGATATCTCAATCGTCTTGTATGTTTATAATTTGTTAAGATAATAATCATCATTTTTCATTTCACACTGTTCTATCGTTCCAATATTCGAAACAAAAATAACCTCTCATCAATCAAATAAATATCATTTTTAAAAAAACCGGTTCCCGTTAAGAAGCCCATGGGGTTTTATTTAGGTACAGCATGAAAGCATGACCATGGGCTTCTTATCTAAAAAAACGCAGCAGGTCTCATAAATTTCTAGAAATTAACCGTTGAAAATATTTCATGTAAAAAATATCTTTAAAATGATGTTATTTGCAATATCCTTCCTATGTTATCCCTCCGCGCGCAAGTCGAACTTGCACTTGACCGGCTCCATCGCCCAAAGTCCTACCGCCTATTTTATTCACCCTGACAAAGCCGCCCTTCCTCACCCTCCCCTTCTCCTCCCACCACTCTCCCTCGAAATCCTCTTCAAGCTTTTCAAAATTCGCGTACCCCGCGATGAAAGAATCGCTCCCGCCAATTCTCCTCATATCGAAATCCATACATCGTTCTGTGGCTTTTTGCACTGCAGTGCGAGATAACTTGCGGCGCGATCAAAGCTCACGCGTCGCTCGGTCTCGTGCAATTATGCATGCAGAGAGACCCGGCACCCGGGTAGGAAAGTGTGGCGTGAAATTACTCTCGCCGCGGCGCGGTGGCTTCTCCGTCCGCTTTCATCGTTGAAACGTTGCGCGCTCGGGGCTCATCTCAATCGCGTCGAGAGCCAGCTATCCGGCGTTATCCGTGTCGCGATTCTGCGGTACCGAGCTCGTACCGTCGTCGTCGTTTCATCGAGCCTCGGAGTCTGGCTTGTGCGGGAACCCCTGCAGCCACCTCGCACGGCGCGGTGTGTATATAACGACGGGACATACCGCGACGGGCCTCATTTGCAGTCGGCCCATCCTCCCTGTCTCCCTGTATTTCTCTCGTTCTCCCTCTTGCCCTCTCTCTCTCCTCTCTCTCTCTCTTGCTTTATCTCATCGCCGCAGCATCTGCGAATCTCTCTCTATCTCTCTCTGTCTCCGTCGCACTCGCGGCTTTCCCGACCGAGCAAAATGAATTGAAATAATCCTAAAATAAACTTTCCACGTTGGTAGAACTCTCGGCGTTTGACCTAGGAATATATCTAACGAGAATGCGTGCCGCCAAGCTGGCGGTGCAACGCGACTCGTTCGTTACCACGAGCTCGTTGAACATCTGTACAATTTGACGCTTGACGATGATTTAGAGTTTGCAACTAATTTTATTCACGAAATTTGAGAATTAACTAATTTGACACGGTTTTGACAGCTGTTGATCGATATTTAAAATGAATCTTTATCCTCGTTGGCAATTGGATTATGAAAATAATGAAAATTCGTCTTTTTTGTTTTGTTGGTTAAAAATATTGGTCAATGTTTCGATTCTGAAGCGAAAGCGCAGAGGTAAAAATTAAATGAGTTCATCAATTTCTAAAAAAAAAAATATATCATTTTGATGAAATTTCCAATGCCATAACTGTTTTCATTTTTCCAAAATTATAATTCATTTGTCTATAAATTTTGCTGAATCTACAAAAAAATCCATTAGCCACGATTTTGTACTCATAACCTTCTCTCAATCTTCGTCAATGAATTAATTATCTCGACGTCACATCCATTACACAGATTCATAATTCAAAACGAAAAATAAACCGAAAAAACGAATAAAAATCCCAACGAGACACCGTACAAGCTTTGGACAGCCCATCGAGAGCAACAAAAACAGGATAGATTGATGTGGAGCAGCAATGTTTTTGTTTCCAATGAGTACACCGCACCGGAGTCGGAGTGCTATATTTGAGAAGAAATAAATTAGGATCGTTGGCGCGGTTACGAGCTAGAAATCGGCTTAGGGCGGACAGATGGGAAAGATAGATCGAGAACGAAGCGAGAACTTCGGTGGACTCGCGGCGAGAGCGACGAAGACGAGAAGAAAATGAGGGAGGGTTAGAGAGAAGGCTTTTCGCCTCTCTCGAGTCGGACTTACCCTCGACCCGAAATTCTTTTACCCAGCGAAGCTCGGGAGCTCGAGCATGTTCGGTATGTCGTTATACGTGCGTTTTGTTATCCGCGTTTCGCGTCGTACAACCTCGTTGGAAAGAGCGAGACGGTCGAGAGTGATCAGCCGAGTCACTCACGGCCGCGTTCGTTCTCGTTCGACTCGTTAATTATGACGACGCATACCGAAGAATCCCATTAAGGCGGAACGAAATACCGATGGGAATGGCACGAGTGCGAGAGAAACAGAGCTATGGGGTTTGTGGTTAGACTACGCGGGAAAGAAAGGAAGGGAGAGAGAAAGGGAAATAGAGGATATGTCGCCCCCCCCCTTGGCCGAAAGGCGGAACATCCACGTAAGGCGAGAGAGACGGCATGTAATTTTCGAAATAATAATACGACGCAACTTGGAACGTGTTTTGGTTCGAAGCAAAATTATTAAATCATGCGTAGCATAATTACGCACCAGTGGGATCTATCTCTTTTCACCGAAACCTCGAAGAGTGTAGTGATTGGAAAAGGTTCTCGGAGTTACGTATACATTTCGGCCCCCGCTTAAGGTTTGCGTCTGACGTCTCAGAGGCGAGATAGATTTATAGCGGTCTGAGACATGAATGGTCCTCCGTCACACTGGTAACAATACAAAATTCTTGGATAAATATAAATAGAGAATTTGGAAGAAAAAGTGAATACAACTGTAAATAAAATAAAATCCGATCGGTGGGTCGAATAAAAATTGCAGCGAAGAACCTTTTCTGTAAAAGATGGAAAAAAGGAAACAAAAATACACAAAAATAATAATATGGATAATAATAATGAAATAAATAAATAAAGAGAGAAAGTGAGAGAGGGACAGAGAGAAGGGGACGCCTCAAGTTCGCACCCGGAACTAGTAAGGTTCTAAAGGGAATAAATTAGGATTATCCGAAGGTGAGCCGTCGCGTCTCTCAGGCTCACGCGCGCGCGTCTCCGCGTTATAGAACGCGAACGAAGGTAACGCGTCTCAAGCTCGGCTTTACGGTGTGAGTAAAGAAATAGAGGGATAAAGAAGAAGAAGGGAATTTATATGAGAGAATTAATACGGAATCTTTCTCTCTCTACCTCGCTCATTCTCTCCGTCTCTCGAACGCTCTGGCTTTGAAAACCGTGACGCGATGCTTGTGGCGAAGGTATATAACGGCTATGGTGAATTCGATTGCGAAATTACACGCCGTTGAAAACGACTAGTGGCGGTGTGGATAGCGTCGAGGGTTGGCGGAAGGTCGGGCTGGTTGAATGCGCGAAGAGCTTCTGAAATTCCCAATCAGCGTGTCTTTAGGGTCGAGATGAGAGAGTCGAAAAGCCGAAGGATTATATATAGCCATACGCACACACACACACACACACACATATTTATATATTTATGTATATCTATATCCCTTACGCTATTCACACCGGCTATAGGTGGCCCTCGATGAGTCCGGGTATAACTATAGCAATCCCATTCCCGTGCCGGCAATCCGGCAATGGGGCTATATGGGACCGAATCGCGGGTTCTTCGCATACCATAAGCCCGCAGGAACCCCATTTAGGGCCGCTCATTTACACCCATAAGCGAGTGCGAGAAGTTTTGGGTGTGAGAGAAATAAATTAGGATTAGCTTCCCGTGGAGAAGGGAGGAGCGAAGAAGCACCGAGGACCAGCTTGCTGCACCAACATTGTCCAAACGGTGACAGAGGCTCTCTTCTTCTTCTTCTTCTTCTTCTTCTTCTTCGTCTTCTTCGTTCTCCTCATCCCCCACGTTTCTCCCTGTCTCCCCATCCGTCCCCTATCTTTATCCCGCTCTTGGCTAGGTCTCGAGAGCCGCTACTGGAAGTCTCTCGCTTGCCAACCCACGTCGCACCGTGTTCAAGGGCCTCGGGGTTGTGTTATGGGGATGGTAAGGGAAGAAGAGGGAGGGGGCGGATATACAAGAGGCTGCACATAAATATCCCAGACGTAGGTAGGAGAGGCTCCCTTAATACGCGTAAGGTGACATATGCTTTCCCCGAGAGAGTTTTTATTTGTGAATTTAGGGGTTGCGACCCACGCGACCGCGGTTACACTACATAATAGCCATGAATATAACTATATAACACGGGCATATATGGGTACGGGTGTACACGATCTATAAGCTTTGTTCCGTTGCTTCGCCGCCTCGCGGAGCTTAAACCCGAGGTGAAACAACCCCGCTGCTGGTATACCGAGATGGTACGGTGTCGACGGTGGCGCTGGTTTTGGTTGGTCGGTAGCGTCGTGAGAACCCCGCAGGAAACGAGGCAATATGTTTTGTCGTTGCGACGACGGCGAATGGTGTGACTTGACCCGAGAGCCACCCCGCTCGGCCGGGTCGCGCACACATATTCTATAACACCGTCGAGAAAGAAGCGCAGCACACCGTGCTGCTGATGCTCTCTTTTTCTCTCTTCCTCCTCTTCTACGTATATAGTTGTACACATATCTCGCTCTTTTGCACCAAACGCGTAACTATACCGGTATTGCCACCGGTACATAGTACACACCTCGCTCAGACGCGTCTCTCTCTTCTCTCTCTTTCTCTCTCTCTCTCGTACTCTCTTTTTCGCCATTCCGACGTTTCCCATCAATTTCTGAATGGACCTCGTTCTCTCTTGTCGTCGGCGTTTTTCACTCTCCGACGGACGGAACGGGCGACGCCTTCCACCATCGGCCGGCACCCTCGTTTCGTTCGTCGTTCGCCACCGTCTTCGACGGCCCAACGAACGAACTACCGTCACCGTCACGTCGGTCTTATTCCAGTTCGCAATGATCATCCCGTCTCTCGTTGCGGTGATGAAAAATGTCGAGCAAAAGCGATGGAGAAAAATAAAAAATAAAACGAAGTTTGCCAAATTCCGTAACTACGAGAACCACGGAACGCCCCGAGGGTGTTTCGTCCCCTTCGCTCTCACTCTTTCTCCCTTTCTTTCTTTTTCTCGTTGCCTCATCAATTCGCTCTCTTCTGCGACGTTGTATCGCGACACGATTTGCCTCGCGGCCAACGCCTCATGCTCGCTGCGTTCTTCATCTTTCCTTCCGGCGGGGCTGCTGCTTCTGCTCCTGGGGCTGCTGCTGCTGCTGCTACAGCTTCGCCCCTTTTTTCTTTCGCGAGAATATAGCTCTCACGCTATAATTTGTCATCTTGCGGACAAAAACTTTTTCCCAACTTGCACCATAGCGCTACACACCCCTATATTGTATATGCATGTATATATATACGCACGAGTGCACGTGCACGCACACTTGCCAGCGTATATTATTAATACCGAACCATCGAACGGTCTCGAATAAAATACGACCATTAGTGAGAAAGCTTCCGGGGCAAAAAGGGCGAAACTTTTGTCCTCGACGGTGAAATCGTAATACGCGAGGGTATATTTTCCACGCTCGTCATCGAGCTTTTCTCTCGACGTCGCGCATTCGACCTTTTCGATATAAATTCTTTCAGACTTATAGCTGCATAAACATTGTGCCGAAAATATTTCCTCGCCCCGAAATATCGCGGGAGTGACCGTGCCAATCTTCATCATCATTTCTGGAACGGCGCACAAAGCTCGTGTAGAACCGAAAATAGCATCGAACCTTCGACCGGCTATTCACCGTTGTTTCCCTCATTGGCCCAGGGACCGCTGTCCATAAATATTTTCGTTGATTTATCGTCGGAATCTCGAATGAAACGTCATTGCACCAAAAGGTTCGTCGATCATTTATAATAGACGTCGCCGTCCAGACTACGATAACGGCAATTGGGATTGTCAATAAATCGTTGAAACTCATCGATATTGGTAATTAAGAGGCAAAACGTCGGCAGTCGCATACATTCTTTGGTTCACACGAACTGAGTCGGTGAATAATATTTGATTCGACTTGTCTCGCTATTGATACGTAATTGAAAATTGTCTTCGAAGATTCGAAGTTGTGCGGCGCCATTATTACTTTCAACGATCGTCACGGATAAAGAGATTCATTTAAATTTAACGTTATGACGTTTCGAGCTATTTATGATTTCATAAATCACATTTTTATTTACATCCACGGCTGTGAATAATTGTTTTTATCTGGAGCTCGAAGAAGATGCTATTTTTGTTCGATTATTATTTATTTCCATGAAATAGAAATTTGCAGCCAGTAAAATTTGATTAGGAGGATCGCAATGTCAGTCGTGAATTCGTCCAATATTGCTTGAGTATAAAATAAAATGGAACGGTCAAAGGTCGACGTTAAAATAATATTTATTCGGTTCGTATAAATTGTTTTCGTTGGAAATTGCGTATTTCTATCGCTGTCGAACGCGTTTGAGATGTCAAACGAGGACGTTGTCAAATCAAAATTACGTCGTGCCAGTCAACGGTCACTATAATCCGTTCGCTGACGATTCGTTTAAGGTGTTTCGTCCCGGTGTGAATAATTTCGGTGACCGTGTGAGGTCAGAGAAATACCCCAATGCGTTTAACGGCTAATTGCATTATTATTTTCTTGCCTGGTTATTTCGACAACCAGATGAGAACTCTAGCCGGTAATCACACGATTTCACAAAATCTATCTCGCAAATTCATTAAAATAATGTATCAAAAAATAAACAAATTACCCTAAGGCGTAAAAAAATTCCCCTAAAAAAACTGTGTCTACTACCCTTGATTGTGGGGTCAGAGAAATACCCCAATGCGTTTAACGACTAATTGCATTATTCCCTTGCGTCGTTACTTCGGCAGCCGGATAAGGGCTCCAACCCGTAATCTCATGATTTCACGAAATCTATCTCGCAAATCCATTAAAAAATGTAATAAAAGATAAAGAAAATTACCCTAAAACGTAAAGAAAAAAATCCCCTCGCAAAAACTGTGCCTACTACCCTTGATTGTGGGCTGCCATTGGTATCGTCTCATCTGGTACAGCACCGGAGGTAGAATCTGTGGAAGCGAGCAACGAGGAAACGCACGACAAAGGAAGCGAGATAAAGAGACGAACGAGGCAGGTGGTGCGGATGCTGCCAGGAGCGACGACATAAAGACCTCCTGTCTTTGACGACCGGAGCCGGGACTGAAAAGACCTCGCGTTACTCTTGAACGTGACGAAAGGGTCAGTGGAGCGGGGGCATTGCCAGATGACGAGCTAAGTGCATATGTACGGAGATACGAGATCGGTACGTTCGATACGAGAGCGAGCGAGACCGGCAGCGAGAGGCAGAGGCAACGGCGTCTGGGGTGCCGGCTATCTTTAATTTATCTTTGATAATGCACGAGTGGAAGCTGCGACGACGGGGCTGTGCATCACCGGTGGTGATCTGACGAGACGAGCAGCCGGTGAGAACGTGTGCGTATTAAGGTGACCCTTGATATAGTCCTATTCCATTTTTAATGCTTTCGTCTGACAGATCGATTCGATACATATCGAACAAAACTGGGCCAAATTTCAGGCCTTCACTGCGTAATTAATTTTTCGTAATGGAGCAACGATTATTCACTGAGTTTCGATTATTCCAATTTTTTTAAAATATTTCTGCGAATAATTTACTAATAATTTGTAGAATAAATTAAAAGAATTGAACTGTTTATTTCCTAAAGTAAGTCCTTTCGTGTGCTGTCCATGAGGTGTAATAATTTTGAACCGAAAGAAAACCTTCGAAACGAAATGAAATAAAAACAATTGAAAAAATGTAATTTTATTCGAATGGGTTATTTTTTAAAACGTGGTAGAGCTCTGTTATTTGGCCCAGATTTTTTTGTTGATATATGGAGAATCGGTCTGGCGAATGAAAGCATAAAAAATGGAAAATGACCATATTGGGAGACGCGGTGTATGTGTATATTTGTATAGATAAATATAAACATAACCCAGGACGATCAAATCCGCCAGAAGCCTCGACTGGCAGTTGCTCCGCCGTTTATTCGACCGGCTGAAAGGCACTGGGCTCTCTTCGGTCTCTGGCAATAGCACCGTATACAGCAAGCACCCGAAGCACCACCGGGTATTACCGTAGTGGGTTCTGTACGGTCTTCGAGCAGCGATACGCAAGCGCGGTTTATCGACTGACGCGCGTTTATTAGAAACGTTGCGTTCGCTACGTTATCACGAACATGTTTCGTTCTCGCCTCACGTTTTCTCGGCAATCTCTTGGCTTTTCCCGAAGCTATTGGAAATGGTCAGTTGAAAGGAAATGCAATTTTTTTATTCATTAGCTGTTGAGATATTACAAAATGAGAGTAAAAAAATGAAAAAGGTTAAATTTCATGATTCATTCGGTAAATAATGTTGTGGAAAAATATTGTCAATTGAAAATTGAGTTATTGAAAGGTTTTTTAAATATTTTTAGTTGAAAAATAATATAATTTATTATTTACCAGTTGCTGTGTTACAAAATAAGAGTAGAATGAAAGAATAAATGGAATAAATCGATACGGAATATTAAGCTTTATGATTCATTCGAGATATTATTTTCGATTCTATTCATTTCGTTGGGATGATAATTAAGGTCTTAATTATCCCCCCTTTATGTGCTGGGAAACTTTTCTTTCGGATTCGATATACATATATTTATGACGTTGCTAATCTGGGTTCAATCTTTTTATAGCCTCATGAATTATTAAAACCTACCGAAAGATTATTTCCCAGCGATAAGATCTGAGAATTGAGTAGAAAGAGATTGCGTCAGCTCCGATGAATTATTCGAGCTTTCTTTATATACTCTAAGTGTATTTTATTTAATTGCCTCGTTCTCACAATATCGACGGCGAGATGACGATGCCTTCGGCACATCGATAAAACACAATGAAATGTCCTACAATAAATTATCAACAAATTTTGTTTTTTCGGACTTTTCATCAATAACTACTATTCTGAGATTCATTTATTTATTTTTTAAAAAATTTGTAAAATATTCATTACCCGTTTTATTACCAACAACGATATTCTTCCCTCAAAATTTAATATCGACAATCATACTCTAGTCACGATAAGTCAGCACTATTCAGAGATTCATTCATTCATTCATTTAAAATTTATTTTTATAAAAATATTCATTTCTAGGTTTATTACCTTTCTAAAAATTTTCGTAAATCAGCACAATTCCGACAATAATTTATTGATTCAAAAAATTTGTTGCAAAAACATTCATTACCAACAACGATATTTTCTCAAAATCCTCATAATTCCATAAATCCTCACTTCTTCGAGATTCATTTAGTTATTTATTTCAAAAAAATTCTCCCCCCGCTCCAGCTGCAACAAAAGCGCGACTTAAAACTTTTTCGCTCGTTCACTTGCATATCCCCGGGTTGTCTGAAGCTCGAAGCAATATTTTAGCCGGTTCTCGGTTGCCGTCCAGCGCCGTTGCAGAATGTCGGGAACGACGGTGGAAAATGATCTCGAGCGGAAGGAGCTACTCGATGACAAATGGAGCGGGTAGATCGTTCGCGCACTGCGTATACCTCCACACCCCCCGGCCGCCCTCCCTTCGCCCCCGTCCGTCCTTACATTTTTCCAGAGATGTATGAGCGATAGAGTCTCGTTGCCGCTGCAGCAGCAGCCATGCTCTCGCTCTGTCGCTCTGCCTGCGATTGCACCCCCCCCCCGTCCCCCCTGCTTTCTCTCTTTCACTGTAGCGAGTGGAAAGAGCAGTCGAGACAGGCGATTTTCTGTATAACCCGCAGCAACAGTGGAGTGCCAGCTTATTCGACCTACGGGACCCGTAGGAGGGTTTGGGGTTTGACTCTCGCTCCGTTAGTTGTATACCGAGCGTAACAGAGCGAAGAGTGATGAGCCGACTACCGAGGTGATATCCTTCTCGAACGGTCGGTCGTACATATATGTACATACATATATGTATATGCCTCGGCCTGTGAGATAGCGAGGGCTTTTCCGGGAAAATTCAGCTTTTCGAACAGGTGAGATACGGAGGTTGAGTCATCGGCGGTGCGAGAATGAAGCGAGGGAAGATGAGGGTCGGAAGAGGGGATGGGGGATGGGGGAGGGTGGAAACGGACAGCGAGAGAGGAGAGCAGCTGCGAGACGCGACCATCCGTGAGATGGGATCGAGGTCCGGTGTACGATTGGCTTCGGCTGAGAAACACGTATAGGTACAACGCCTAGCTGTGTATAACGCGGGTACAAGAGATGCTATAAGTCTATGCAGGTATAGCATATATGTATGAGGTATTCCACGGCAGATCGGATGGTCGAAACCATTGCCCCTGTTGATTTGAATTATGGTTCTTTTTTGGCTTTCATTTGCAACACCTCTGATTTTCTATCAGGATTTTTGGATCCTCCTCCAAGCCTTAAGGGTAAATTAGAACCGCCCTTGGATGAGGGGAAGCATCTGTCGACGTAATTGAAAATATTGATTTCTTTTTTGTGTCTGCGGTAGGTCGAGAAATGAAGTTTATCAGAATTTCGGGGAAAGATCTTTATTGCAACATTTTTTTTCCGAAATAAAAATATTATCAATTATTCAAACTCGTAAAACATTAATAATATTATTATTATTATCACAATTAGTCATTATCGTTAGTACAATAATTTTCATTGACTAATGAGAACGAAGCAATCACAAAAGATGCAAAAAAATACATTTAAAAAATTCCTAAAAAAAATCACAAACAATTTCAATAAAGATCTCACTCTAAAATATTGGCAAACTTTATTCCGCACCTTACTAAAATCCCAACCAAATTAAAAAATTTCAATGCTGTTACGCTGGTACGCTCGTCATCATTTTGGCGTAGTTTTTAAACTTTCAAATCACAGTACGGGGATCCAAAAATTCTGAGAAAAATTATCGCCGTCCAATCGAATGCAAGCCAAAAAGAAAATCATAAACCACCTCCGCAGGCGTAAGGAGGACTCCAACCGTCCGATTTAACGTGGAACGACCCCTACGTACGTGTACACGTATAGTGATTACAGCAGTGCGATGTAGCGCGCACCGCGCCTGGTGCGAACATTCGGGATCCGCCCTGCACACCCGATAATGCACCGAGAATTCGAGTTTGCAACCCCGCCGGGCCCGTCCCGCTAATCTGATTGTCGTCGCACCGAAACCCAACGAGGTTCAACCGCGCCTCGACGTCACGGCACACTGCCCGGGCCACGTGGGGGCGTTGGGGGCAGGAGGGGGCGCCACCGTCGTTCCAACGCCCCCACGGGGATTCCCCGATATCTCTTCGCGCGCTACACGTCGTCTCGGCTGTTGAGAAGCTTCTCGCGCACCGCACGAAATTACTGTCTCGTCGTAAGACACAAGAGACCCGAGTCTATATATCAATGTTCATAGATACATGCATAGACGATGTACGAGCGACGTTGGAACGAGTATGGGCCCATTAATCGCTCGGTAAGCATTAGTTTGGGAAACGCTCGGCTGAACCACCAAGAATTTGATCAAGTTCTCTCAACCTTCCGGCGATGACTCGTACGTCCATTTTTTTTCTTTCGCTTTGTCGACGCCGGTTCAACGACCGGAAAATCATTCCGTGTAATAACAAGACTTTGTTTTTCATCAAAAAAAATTCTTTATCGCGTTTCCGGTTATCTACAACGATTTTTTTCGTTTTTTTCCATGGCTTTTTTTCGTTTCCCTCGTGGCTACGTGAACGAAGATTTCAGGATAATCCGTCGTACGAAGCAAAAAATTTTAACCCCCTCGAAAAAGGCACGGAAAAAAAAATTCTTAATAAATAAATGCGTCGAGACGTAATCTCGTAATTATTTGTTTGAATTTTTTCCACACAACAGCGAGAACGGTTTCAGCATTATGGTATTAGTTTAATGAATCCCCTGGGTCATACACGGTAACATTATCTTCCGTGATAAAATACGCGCTCACAACGATCTCCAGCCCTCTCGAGATTAATAACAACACCTACAATAATAATAACAAATGCAACAACGCGAACCAACCAAAAAAAAAAAAAAAATCCGTAAAAGGCTCGAAATCCGATGAATCTCGGCTTTCTCGTTGCTCCGAAAATTCTCGAGCCTGGGTGGCTGTAATCTTTCCTAGATCAGTGGGATTTATGGGGACCAGGATGTCTGTGGGTTTCGTCGGGCGGTGCATCGTTAAAAAAAAAAGCCGGAGCATTGTATTTTCCGCCCCACACACACACGCGCGGGCACACAAACACCCGCGCACCTACGGATGTGTGGCAAAGGGAGTAACCCCAACGACGGATGAGATGAGTTTTCCATCTGAACAGGTGGAAAACAGCTGCCGCTCGGGATGAAACAGGTATAGAAATCCGATCAAGACCGCTTGCCCGCGCGGGGCGTCCGCGATCCAGCGGTCGAGAGGGTTGGGATGCTGTAGCCGGTGTGCTGTCTCGTGGAATCGTACGGTGTCCGCGGTACCTACCCTGGATGCGGATCCCCCGATACACATTTCCCCCTTCGTTCCCCCGTCCTCCCCCTTACGTTATACGTGCAGCGAGCCGTGCATCAGCCTCGAACGAAGAGCAGCGGGACGTCCGTTCACCGACAGAAGCAACGGCAGAGGGAGCAACACCGGTATAGAAATACACGCGGCTCGAACCGCGCTGCCAAGGGGCTCAAAAACGTTTTCCGTTTCTCGCGGTGAGAACGACTATATGCGCTTTTCTCTCGACTGACGTTCGGACGGTGTACGTACAAAGTGGATGGCCACGGGGAGTCGCGTGCTCCGAATTTATCAGACTCTAATTTGATTTATTCCTCGCCGTCGGTATATACACCGGATTCCCATGGCCACTCGCGTCCTTCGTATTTTCCATCTACCCTTCGTTCACGTACGCGACGGCATGCGGTCTCTCGTTAGGCGATTGCTCATGCCACGTGTGTATAACCGGTTGTTACGGAAGCCTGCGGCTGACAATTGATTTCACGTATATTTCACGTTTATTGACTCGGTCCATTCTCGGGGCTTTATCGGCGTATCTGCATCTCGAACGTCGAGTCAATTTTCGGAATTCAATCGTGTGTTTGCAATCGGGCGAATCGAGAACGATGATGTCGGTTGCTGTCCAATGGGTGCCGGATTTTTTTCGGGAAATTTCGTTTTTTAGGTGATTTAATTGATTCATCGATTGTCGATGAAGTTTTACGTCGATGATTGTTATCGAGATAGGATTTATGAATTGTTTTTATTCCGATTGGCCATTTATTTATTTGTTTTAGTATTATTATTATTAGTATTATTATTTTTATTATCCGGGAATTCCTGTACCTATATGCCTTGTGAACTAGGAAAATATTAAAACAACAGTTCGCGAAAGTTTTTATGCATTTCTCTGTAGCTATGAAAATGTAACAGGAATGTAATTACTTATTTGATCGTTTATAATAAAAATTATATCAAACTGTTCTTTTTCCTTCTTTTTTTACATGAATTACGAAGAGCGGTAGGTAATTATACGAGCAATATAGTTTGCTCGCGAATGAGCACTCTCGAGAGCTTAAATGTCTAAATAATTCACGGCGTCTTCCGAAACTCAATAATCGGAGGCAAAGTAAATTCGCTTGAAATATGAACAGTTATATAACAGCCCGGGTTAATCTTCGGCTGAAGAGCTTTTTCATTACAAAATAGCTACGGAAAATCGTTTTAACATGTACACGTTCAACGTTATACCGAAACATAATTTGACAGCTTTGCAATAAGTGACTCTGAATTAAAAGCAAGCATAGCGAAGTCTATCGTACGTGAATGAACGTTTTTATTTGTACCGATCGATAATAACAAAGTCTTCATGAGTCAGTTTTCAACAAAGTAAAAAAACCATTTGGATAATTCTGAAATATACGATTAGCCCATATATCGATTGTTGACAGCAAATTCATGATGATTCAGCTCTTTATCCATCCACACGTAAACACATAAAAACCCGAATATTGAGATTGCAACAGCACGCGATGAAAGCTTTATCGTTAAATATTTGGCAGAGCCTATTACTCGATCACTCATCGGGCGAGTCATGTCACAAATTAATTTTAAAAACGTATTAAAAATTGGGGTTCTTCGTTTACAAAATTTCAGCAATCCTCGGACCGTGCCGATAACGTGGACATATTGTACACCATTTCCCGACTGCTCGTTACCCGCCTCACCCTCTATTATATACATATGCACGCACATATTAACACGTTCAACACCGCTCTGTGTGCAGCCGGCTATGTTTTCGTGGGGGCGTTGTCATCCGTAGTGAGTTACGTCCTTTTTCGTCCAGTCAAATAGGATTTAACAATAAATTCATAACAACTTCATTTGCAACACGAGTATTTAAAGGAATTAAAACATGTAAATGTAAAATATGCATATTCATATTACTATGCATAGATTAATCTATACTAAATAGATAAATTGATCCATCAATAAATGTGAAACCAAAAATAACACCAAATAATAAAAATTATTTACTTCATTATTTCCTTTCATTCAAAAATTATTTTGTTCAATCGTTATTTTCTTCTACTTTCATTGTTATACTAATAACTATTTATGTTACATTATTCCATTTGTTAATTTCGACAACCGCATTTGGTCCCCGCCGGAAACTCCACCCATTTTAGGTCGGCGTTGAACGTGTCAATTCAGCATGTACATTCGTCGTGAGCCATAGCGTTAGACGACCGATCGTGTATTCGTGTGCCGCGTTGAATCTCCGTTCTCCGATGGACCGTCGACTACCATCGCGGTTCAACAATCGTTCTCCGGCGTGTATTGCCGTGCAAAAGCCAAGTTCACCGGACTGAGACTTGTTCGCGCTCGAGCGACTGCCGTGCTCGCGAGGAACATTGCTCGGGGAAAGGATAGCGAGACGTGCTACCGCGTCCCTACGACTATACCTTTGGGGCGCAACATCCTCCTTCCCTTCCCATAACCACCACCGCCATCACCGTGCTGTCTCGTCTAGCGGTTAGCCAACTCTGGGATGAGTTTGGCCCGTCTTCAGGGTAGTTTCGGAGACGATCTTGGAATACGGTACACAAGAGAGAACAGCGGAAAGGGCCTCGCTCGATTTTCCCCTCCGCGCATCTTCTCCAAACGCTCATACAGTCACCAGCATCCACCGAGGATGCCAGCAGCAGCGAGATCACGGCGAGAGAGGGGTAGGAAGAGGGTGGCCGCAAATTTGAGATTCGAGAGAGTGAAGCCGCGGGGCGAACAGTCACGGACTTACACAACGCGAAGAGAAACTCAGTTCGGTCTCTTCTCTCATCGAGCCCACGATGGCTCGCGTGCTTTCGCCTCCCCATCCCCGAGAAAACGTTGAATTTCTGTAAATTGAATGTGCCACCGCTTGTTATACCTCGCTCGTGGAATAAGCCGCGGCTACGAGAGGGTGCGCGGACGGGGGACGACTTCTTCGCTTTCGTTGCTTCTCGAGAAATCGAGTGAATGGCGCAGATTCTATTATAGACAAGGATAGAACGTGGGAGAATCGTCGTGAGGATATATATATCTCTTTATATATGTATATAGTAATCGTCGTAAAGAAATAGATATATATTTACCATATAAATATATATTTATATATAGTAGAACGTGGAGCAAAGTGGAGGATCGAGGGTGGTCTAGCCACTTGGCCAATGCCATTTCCATGCATTATGCATGCCTCGGCAAATTGTGTTATTTGTACTGCGCGCCCCGTTCGTGCGTTTCACCGGAGTGTGTGTGTGTGTGTGACTGGCGCTAGCCCGACGTTCGGACGTTGAGACAAAAAGAAAAGAATAAAATAAGCTGGGTCACGTCGCCCTTACGAAAGTGGGTCCAACGATTTCTTCATTCTCAATGTACTTGGCTATAAACAAAACACATCGTGGATTCTTATTTGTTCCACTATCGCGAATAATCGTGTGAGAATATCAAACTCGTCGTACAACGATGCGGCAAAGCAGTCGGAAAACGTGTAAACATCGAGGTTGGCCGACTATAGGCGATGTCACATAGCTACGACGAGTTTATATACGTATGGGCGCTCTGGCAACGGGTAAAACCACTTGGCAAGGAGAAACCGATTGCTCCCGGGGTCTCTCTTCATACCCGAAGTATCTACCAATGCCACGAGAATCGCTCGGCGGCACTCGTATGAATCCACAACCATCGACAAATGTCACGTTGCGTGTGCCAAGAGTTTACTGAACTCTACTTCTTGCAGCTCGCGATAAGAGCGCGAGGGTGAGAGCGTGAGAGAGACGGAAAACGCATATTTATATGTATATATGTGTGTGTGTGTGTGTAAGTAGAGACTAGAGTGCAGTCAGGTATAGTTGCTACGATATAACGTTCGCGTTCTCGTTATGCAGGCGTTTCGAGGTCGATGACCATCGACCAACTATTCGAGAGCCTCGCGGTATCCCCCCTTCGCCTCTTCACCCTCGGCCATACTTTTCCTCTTCACATGCACGCGCGGGGGTGCCCCGGCGTACGCGAACTGACGAGGCAACGAGAAAATTTTCAACCCTGCACACACACACACACACACGCAAACCCCTTTCCCACCCCCGGCTCTTCGCCCCGGCCGTCGTCGTGAACGCAACGAGAGGAGAAAAGTACCGCAGCAAAACCACTCCCCTTCGAACAAGCGTACTCGAGTTAAATTAAATGAAATGAAAAAAATGGGCATGGGAAAAATAAACGAAGAAGAAAAACAACAAAAAAAAACACGCACAAGGGAGGACGAAAAAAAAAATTGTTGCCAGTAGAAGTTGCCGAGCACGAGAGCACCATAGAGTCATCAACAACTCGCCGTGCTACATACGCGTGTACTCGAGCACGCTAGCGACAGGGCTTTCGGACATTCTCTTTAAACTCATTCATTTACCGGCTCATCGACCATTTTTTTTCCGTTCCTCTTCTCGTTCGTTTTTATTTTATTTTATTTTATTTTAGTCGGCACACGAGTAAACGGGATTCGAATGTGTAGTTGGGGATGCAGAGTGGGCGCGATGGTCGAAGCTCTTTCCGCGCTTTTGACGGTGCGACACAACGGTACAGCGCACCGAGTTTATCTTCGGGGTGAAACCCTTTAGCCTTCCCCCGGAGGAGAGGTTGCGCGGTACTCGAGCGTTCAATCGGGTTATGTTCTCTGAAATAGAGCGCGGAGGGTCAGAAAGGAATGAAGAGATGGAGAGAGATGGACCGATAGAGAGAGAGAGTTACGACGGTAGGGCGATTTTACTGAGATACGTAAACGTAAGGCGCCAACGAGGGCGTCTTATTCATGAAGAAAAAGGGGAGCAAAGCGAAGCTAGATTATATTACTCGTGGCAGCGGCAGCGATAGCTCCGACGCCGTGCGATTGGGGGGAGGGATTGGGGGGGGGGGGGGGGGCATTGGCAATCCGTGGTTGGCGAGGGTGACGGTGAAATCGTCAGTTCCATTTTCCTTTTCCTCTCTCGCTCTCGAATCTCAACGCTATCGCATCAATTTTATCCAACGCCAGTCGTTCCGCAGCCGTTGCGAAAACCTTCCTACCGGATGAAGTTCTCTTTCTGCTCCGCCGCTGCTGTAGCTCGAAATTCGAGAGAAGGAAAAGAACCGAGAAAAAATTAACCTCCTGGTCACCACGATTTTTCAGTTTTCACCGTTGGTCACATCTGGGGTCGTGGGTGTCCCCTGGTTTCAAACTTTGATGGAATATATTTTAATTCGTTTTTTAGGAAAGAAAATGTGTGGAAGAATTTGGTCGAAGGGTGCGAATTTTCTAATGCCTTGGGGTCATCCTCGACGCCGGTAGTGATAAGACAGTTAAATAAATGTAGAAGGATAATGATTTTTTGAATTGTAAATGATGACACGTTCACGCTGTAAGACACCAGTCGGTGTAAAAATTATATCCGACTGTTGCCAATCGAGGTTGATTTTTTGACTCGAGATACACCGAAATAATAATCATCATACGTTTAAAAAATGTTTTTCTTCATTTAAAGAAGTGTCGAACATGCGTAGTTGGAGATAAATACAAAATTGCATTATTTTTACTTTTAAATTTATAAAATATGTTGTCTTTGTATTATCTACGACGGATCTTTATTTTCACACCAAATGGAATACATTTTTTCAACGACACGTTTTATCTATACTAATGAGATTAATTAGATCGATTACATTTTTTAAGAGCTATTCTTACAGCAAAAGAATAACATTTTTTTAAGACACGTTCTATCCATGTAGATAAAGAAATTTATTAGTGGGCGTTGCATCGTTTATTTCCCACGTGTACGTAGATCTCATATATATATCATAGCGTTCGACTCTATGCCATCGCGGGAAGTTGTTTCCCACGGGTTCGAGACGAGATTCGCACGGGCTGTACGTATAACATCGTTCTATAATACATAAACGCAGGAGAACGTAACTGACGTTTTCCGCGTAGCTTATTTTTGCATACGAACGTACCGGGTGCTTCCGACAAGAGGCCAACTTCAATACAGGCCCATCAGGGCTTGTATTTCGATTTTGTTTTCCAAAAGGACCGCCCATGAGTCGTTATTGAAGGGCAACGACAATTCTTCAAAAATTAACTCTGATTAATTTTCCGATTGCGTCTGAATGAAAACTACTGATATAAATAATTCTCGACTTGCAATTATTATTTCTCCATTGTTTTCTTATATAATTATAATTTTTTAAGATAATGAAACTCATTTCTTTATTTGACATTGTTCTATTATTGCAATGTTAGAAATAAGAATAACCTCTCAATAATCACATAAACATTTATTTATTATAATATTATATTTAGGAAATTGAATTATATTTCTTTATTATTTCCAAATAAATCTGGTTACAAGCCCATCGGTTTTTCATCGCAAAAAACCCGGTACGGTACACTATAGATAACCCGCACGGTCGCGATTACGTGCATTTGGCCCAGATCAATCCTCAGTCTGTAATGCTGTTTTCGCCGCCTTGTGTCTATAAGATGATTTCCTCGTGGTTGGCGCTTTGAAAAGTACTCTAAACTGCTACGAAAAAATCCACAAAATTCATGAAGCCTTATCAATTATCCCAGTATAAAAATAAATTATTATATGACTGCAATGTTTATTTATTCAATCAATATAGCCACACGAGTAAATAAATAGTCCCGAACGCCCTATTGCGGGAGGCACGAATGACCCATCATTACAGCCTAGGCCTTAAATATAATTTCGCACGCTGCATCCTCGTGTCGCTATGGCCCACCGCAAAGGTGTTACATCCTTTGAGTGTCACGCGTGCTGCACGCGCGTTCTTTTCACAATTTTTTCGCGCGTGGAATGTAACGCGTGAGCGAAAAAGTTTTTGGCCCGGAAACTTCTGTAGGTAGAACCGCAGGCGGACGTAACGCCGGTAGAGGCGCGTCGCAGCGCTTCCATAAAAGATGCCAGTGCTATGAGGGTGAACGTGGAACGGGTGTAAAAGCCAAAGCGAGCGTATAATGCCGCGTGGCAGCGGAAAAGAGGAAATAGAGACGGGGTTGTAAATCCGTGTATTATGGAAGCCACGGGGTAGATCGTTGGCATTCGTTACGGCTGCAGCGAGTGGGGTGGCAGAGAAAACCCCCGCGGAAACATCAACGTAACGTCCGTTTGTGCAATTCGCCAAACGTACAACGCGCAGTACTCACGGAGGCGCGGAGGGTGAAGCGAGGGAAGAAAAAGCTGTAGTATTTTCGTTGTATCGCTTTCTGCACGGTGAAAGCTTTATATTCGCGAGTGCCAACCGTGTTTGTAAATCAACCTAGGATGTTTATTATATGCGACGTACGAGTCGTGCTACACGAGCCGACAATTTCGAGGACGGAGAGCGTGGGATTTGATTCCGGCAAAAGACCGTGCGGGGGCGGGGGGCGAGGGCTGAGACTCGCTTGTTGGCTACGTATCACAGCTATTTATTACCAAA
>OZ020165.1:18622948-18680778 GCA_963971145.1 Sussaba pulchella
CCCCCCCCCCCCCCCCCCCCCCCCCCTACCATCCCCGACGACCCCTAACCCCTTCCCGTAAACCACTCGGAGAATAATAAAGGTGATGCGCTTTCGGAAATGAAATCGATGCGCATCACTATTGCCGTTCCACACCTATTGGAGAAGATTTCACGCCGATTACTCTCTGCATTCCCACCCTCACCCCCTTTTGTCCGTGTTTCCGACGGCCCGCAACGATTCCCGCGCTACGGTTGCCCGTCTGCCGTTTTTCTCCCCCCCGCCCTGTGTCGAGTTGCCGTATAGGAGGGTGAAAAAGATCCGGAAACTCGTCGTCTCTTGGGGAGGGGAGGATGCGCACTTGCGATTGTACATACCGACGTGATTGCTGTCAGTCGGAAACGAAACTCCGTAGTATTTCGTTTGTTCGTGTGTCGTTTTTTTTGTTTTCTTCTTGCTGCAACTATCGTACGTACCGCGTAGGTACTACGTACGGCTGGGTTATATTGCTCCCGCAGGAAAGGGCGGAACAGTCAGGCTTATAGGTATATCGTGCAAACTTTGTTTCTCGCTCGCGAACAACTTCGCGAAGATTAATCCCGACCGTCACCGGTCGAGTTTGATCCTTTTACTTGCGTTACTTCGAGATAATAATCATCGTACGCTTGAAAAAAATACACGTGTCGAGCATACGCGGCTGGAGACACAAAATTGTATTGCTTTTAGTTTGAAACTAGTTTGAAACTTCAAGAAATACACTTTTCTTATATAATTATGAGTATAATATTTTTCTTCGGAATCGTTGATTATTGAAAAGAAGATCATAATCTGTCGACGGAAATTAAAAATTATACTACGACGTGTTCGCAGAATCGATCGTTATTTTTACACCAAAAGAAATATGCATTTCTTACTCAATCACGAGCATGATATTTTTCTTTGAAATCGTTAATCATTAAAAAAAAATAGATAATAATATGTCGATGAAAAATAAAAATGATTCTACGATGTGTTCGCAGGATCGATAGAAGGTAGCCGGCGGAAGATCATATGGAATGGCACCGCGAGGACCGGAATATCCGGCAGTGCCGATCGCGATAGCGTTGGCGGTTCTGCTGATCCCAATCGCATCACCGAGCGGACTTTGCCCTCCGCGTTGTCACTGCGAGGACGAGTACCTTCGAGCGTCCTGTTCCTACGCCGGACTCGACGTCGTTCCGATTCAACTTAATCCGGAAATCCGACATCTCGATCTTTCCGGTAATCGCGTGGCGAGTCTTCATCTGACCTTCGGTTTCTACGACAATCTCGAGAGTCTCGATCTCGCTTCGAATCTCGTTCACACGTTGGGTACCGAAAATTTCGTTCTCCAACAAAGATTGGTCTCACTGAACGTCAGCAACAACGCCATAAGAACAATCGCGAAAAACGCGCTCAAAGGTTTGACGTCGTTGCGGGAACTCGATCTGAGCAACAACAACATAACCGATCTCGACGATCAAGCATTTCGCGATACAACGGAATTGGAATTTCTCAATTTAAGCGGAAATTCGATAACAAGCCTGCCGGACGGGCTTTTGCGGAATCTTCACGATATTCGTACTCTCGTGCTCAATCGAAATTCTCTTCTGGAAATGCCAACGAACAATCTCGTTCTCGTGCCCAGTCTCGAGGAACTCGATCTCGGTTACAATCTTCTCCAAGAGTTGGTCACGGATTCCATGCCAACGTTGAGATCACTCGTATCCCTCAATCTGGCGAACAACGTCATAAGAAGCATCGCCGATGACGCTTTTGGTAATCTACCCGGTCTCGCTTATCTCAATCTCGAGGGTAACAATTTGACAACCGTGCCAACCGAATCCCTTTCCAAATTGCGAGCTCTCAAAACTCTCGGTTTTGGAAAAAATCGTTTGACCGAATTGAACACTCTCGCGTTTCGCAATCTCTTCGAGCTCAAGATTCTCGATCTGAGCGATTGTACGATAACCAGGATACATCCTCGTGCTTTTGCCGACAATATCAATCTCGAACATATATCACTCGACGGTAATCACGATCTCAAAGAATTACCGGCGCAAATATTATTCGGCGCGAGACATTTGAAATGGGTATCCTTGAGACGTTGCAGCTTGTCGAGTCTGCAACCCACACATTTTCCCGTCGACGGTCTTGCGGTTTTGCGAGTCGGTGGCAATCCTCTCGTTTGCAATTGTTCGGTTCATTGGTTGTGGAACGTTGTGAGAGCTGAACAACGTAGAAACGAAACGAGGCTTGAGTTGGACAGCGAGGATGTGATTTGTGCCGATGAGGAATTTGCCGGAAAACCGCTTATGGCTCTGTCGGAAGGATCTCTGCGATGTCGTTTGAGTCCTTTGTATCTGTCGTTATCAGCGGCGGGTTGCGTGGTCGCTACCGCGGCCATACTCGCCCTGATCGTTTACGTTACCCGGGCAAAGAGGAGAAAACGTCCGGCTTACGTGCCACCCAATCGACCGGAACTGTTGGTCTACGTCGGTCGTGGCAACGACGAACCCGACAAGAGTCTCGAATCCTACAGCAGACGATTGATCGCTCGTAACGAGGAAGTACTTTACGATCTTCCTCGTGGCAAACCACCCATCGATTCATCGCCGCATCGTTTCGACAACGCTCTACCCGATCCACCGAGTTTCTATCAAACCATCGGCCGATATCCACGTCTCGACGGTCGCGATTCGTTCTCCTGCGGAAATCGAGCCAACGACGTGCACGATCATCAACGAAGAAACAACACCGAGGTCGGAGTTTACGCGGTAGCCGACGTTACGTCTCTCAGGGAAGCGCCACCGGAAGTACTCTCGTTGTACAGAATGCAGAGCCCGAAACCAGCCCAAAGAGCCAGGGTCCAGCAGCAGCAACTGCAACAGCAACTGCAACAGCAACAGCAACAGCAGCAGCAGCAACAGCAGCAACGTCGGATATCGCAGCCGAACGGCGATTACGATTACGAGTATGATTACGAATGCGATTACGATTACGAGCGACCCGCTCTTCCGGAAAAACCTCATGTTGTATTCGTTTGAGGGGCCCGAGAGTATGACCCCAACGGAACACGTTATTTTCCGTCGTACGCGGCCCCGCGGGCACTCCGGTAGCCGCATATTGCCCCGATTTCCGGTTCGTTGGAGATAACCGCAGGACCGAGATCTCGCCTGCTCCTCAGGTGTGTGCCTTAAGGCTTTGTGAGCGATCGAGAATGAAATCTCGACTCTCCGGCTTTGCCCTCTCCTTTGAATCCGCCCTTTTCGCCGACCTCTCCTCCTCCCCACCGCTCACCCACGGACTTTGGAATGTAATATGCGCCGGCGAGCCCCGTTTCTGACCCGACGGCTGGAAGATTCGTCAGAATCGACATCGGGACCAACATCGGCAACTGCGGCTACATCACATCGCGGCGCTTTACACAAATCGCAACCAGGCCCCGAGGAGCTGACTCACGTTGCTGGCGCTTCTGACGCTGCTGCTGCTGCTGCTGCTGCTGGCGCTGTCGCTGCTGCTGCTGGCGCTTCTGGTTTCACCCGAAAATTCTCGCACAAACTCTCCCGAGTCTTGCCTCCGGGCCGGATCACGTACGAATATTCGGCACATCCGAACTTTCGCTGCTACGTTGTATCTCTCGACATTGTTCACGTGCTACGTTTTCCGATATATCGTTACACAACCTTCGAGTTTATTCCGAAGACGATCGGAAAATTACATGTACTTATGCTTTCGAGTACACCGCAACCGGTCGGGCGTTAATTTGTTCACAGTGCCAATGAATATTACGCGTGTTTGAATTAATTCGTTGATTTTGTATCTGTTTACGTTTTTCGTTTTTAAGTTTTTGTTAATTTTCGCACGAATCGTTGCGTCGATCGAGTAATAATGAACGTTCGAATTTATAATTGACACTAATGATGCGGGTATAAAATAATAAGATAACGTTTCTCGTCTCGAGAATACGCAATAATTATTTATTATTGATAATAACAGTAGAATTAACGATCGTAGGCGATAAGAGTATGTATATGGGTGTATTGCGCAATACACGTATGGGCGAATGAGAGTATTAAAGTCTTCCGAGATGCACCACACCACGAGACCATTGACCACGTTTGGACCACCTCTGGTTTGCACACGAGATCTACGAGTTAGTTGACGGTAATCAAATAGCGGGCGTAGCTAGCGACCGAGCGGGTCTCGTTAGCAACGGCCAACAAACGCTTCTCTCGCTTTTGGAATCTCTTCTAATCAGCGCGCTGCGGGTCTCGTCAGTCGGGCGAGTTGACTTATCTTTCAAAAAGATATAATGTTTTTTTTTTTTTTTAGATTTACGCGCGCGCGCGTAAATTGGGTTTCTCCGTGTGTCGTTGACGCGCGAAGCCACACGACCTGGCTGCGAATGTTCTGTAAAAAAAGAAAATTAGAAAGAAAAAAAGCAATTCAACTGAGCCTGGTGGAAGAGCGAAAACGAATTGGCTCGGGATTCCCTTCGCGGCTGCCGGGAGAAGCATCTGTTGTCCAATGCCGTTCCTCCGCATCGAGGGCGCCGGAGCCGTAAAAAAAAAAAAAAAACGAGGGAAAAAACGGAAAAGCGAATGTTCTTGGGTCTCTCGTCGTCGCGTGAAAATCTCGCATTCGACAAACGATCCGGAACGTTTGCGATTCCGGAAGCCAGAAAGATGTCGGAGGCAACGAGAGGGTGACCAGCTGGGCTTGCCAAACAGAGCGTAGCGCGAAAGCAACGGAAGTAGAGATAAAAGATGGAGATAGAGAGAGACGAGAAGAGACGAGAAGAAAGATTGAACGAACACGTTGAAACCGAGAACCGGATGACATCCAGCGTAACGTTTCGCAAATTCTTATTCACCCCCAAAATATAAAACACAATAATTTTTTTTTTCTTACGTTTCTCGTCCCGTAAGATATTCCATCTTCGTTCCTTCTCTCTCTCTTTCTCTCATCTCCTTGCTCGTGCGTTTATCGAGCCAATCGAGACACCTTAATCGAAGCAATAATATAAGTAAGAATTCTCTATATGACCATACTCGTCATATAAGACACGATGATGACACAAAATGCGCGATTTATCCATCGCGACAATCGTAATCTCGCATATTATAAATTATCCACGATTTATACACAACATTACACTAAACAATCGTACACGATTATACATATATATATATATACCAATTGTAAACATATATATATATATATATTTATTTATTAATTTATCCGATGTTACGTTTGGAACGAGATGTTACGTTTTGAATGTGAATTATACCGACGAAGCGGGGGAGAGGTACGAATAAATCATGTATGTTTGGAATAATATCGACAATTCAGATCGCACCGACGACGATGGTCTTTCAAAAATTCGTGGGTCGAACGCGACGCGAATGCGAAAGGTTCGGTTTCGGCCATTGGTGAGAAACCGAACGGGCGTATGGATAAAATAGAGAGCGAAGGATCAAAAAAAAAAAGAAAGGAAAAAATCGTATCGTCGACGAGCTACGAGCCAACGTGTAGATCCGAAACGGCAGAGCAAAGGGCGAGACGAGAGATTCTCATCCGCGTGGGTGGGGATCGACCGAGGGCTCTCAAAATATATATTTCGAGTTTTTTTTTTCTCGGTCGCGCAGTAGTGCAACCCTACGTCTGGTCGGCCCACCCGGGTTAGCCGGGATTTCTCGGTGGCACTTTGCCCGGCTAGTTAGTCATGGCTCTTAGTCCGCTCTCCGTGAATCTTCCGTCCTGAAGGAGGAGAAGGAGAAAGGAGGGGAGGGACACGCCCGCGAAAGAAGAGGAAGACAAGACGAAAAGCGAGGAAGATGAAGAAACGCCGCAAGCTGTGCCGAACTCCTTTAACGAAAATCTCTTTTCTCGTCTCGCTCTTTCAATTTTTTAATATTTTTTTTGTTTTGTTCTTTTGTTTTTTTTTTTCCCCGACTCTTCTCCCTCGTCGGATTTGCCTTTACCACCGGGCTATTCTCCTCGGTTCCACGCACGCCACGAATTTATGTGTCTCCCCCTTTGCAATTTCCTCGCGGCATATCCTTTCGCCGCTGTTCGTTCGATGCGTTTTGAGGCGTGCTGCCGGTTGGCCGCTATTTTTGTAAACTATCTCGAACGCGGGTGTATTGGTAAATCCGTGCGTGTCCCCGTCGCATAAATTTGTCGGATTCACCGTCGCCGGGAACGCTGGAGAGCGAAAATGTGGGAGGGGGAAGTGAAGAAGAAATGGAGTGAGAGTGAAAGAGAGAAAGAGAGAGAAAAAGCGTGTAGTTAAATACATATGTTTCTTTGAATGTATATGTCTCGTCCGAATATTCGTCTGTACTCGTCTCCGTACTCGATAGACCCATCTGTATCCACACGCTGTACTCCCCCTTTCTAACCATGTACATATGTATGCGTGCCCGTTTAGCACCACCCCAATATTCCTTCTGTATGCGCGGTGTCGCCCCACATTGTTTTTCTTGTTGTTTTTTCTTTTTACGATATTTTTTTTTACCTTCGTTTTTTCTTATTTTTCCAAACGTCATCTCGTTGCTCGTTCGATACAAAGATCCGACGAAAGATCTTCGTCGCTTGTAATGAGACAGCCTCCGGATTTCGGTTCCCACTCGCACCGTGACTACTTATATGATTTTTCGGTTGAGTTCTCGAGTGATTCACTGTTGGGACCAACCGCTCGTTCGACAGCTAACCCGGATAGCTCCAGTTTCGACCTCTCAGCGTTTCGTCCCACGGATTATGTTTCGGCATGATACTTCGTTGCTTTCGTTGAAATCTTTTTAGAAAATTTTTATTCGTCATCGTGCCGAACGGTTCAGCTGTCCGAGGGATTATTTATGATTTTTTTTTTCTTTCAAAATCGTTCGTTTAGCCGATAACGCTCGCGATATATGTAGCGTCGTCTAGAATTCCCTTCGTCACTGGCACGTGGCGCACGCGCGCGAACAAGTATTGTCCATTATAGCCAATTTTGAAAAATTATTAAACGCGAATGAAGATTTCGTGATAATTTAAACGGTGTATATACGCGTGTAACGTCGGGAGATTTTTCTTCGAGAGCGTTGAATTAAATCGCCCCGATGCCATCAAAATCGCGAGGGAGTCTCCATGAATTTGGGACGAATTTTGAACGACCCGTCGAGATTTTGAACGTATTTCTCGACACGTCGGAACTCGAACTTTGCACGGAAAAAAAACTTATGCCAGATATTTTAAGTAATCCTATGAAAAATTTCGTACATTGCTAATGAAGATGAAAAAAAAAAAATGAAATAAAAGAATAATGTTCAAACTTGTAATAAAATTATATTGTATATTGAGTAATCGAGACGTGTCCATGTGTATTGTGTGCTTATATACGTTACCCCGAATATCCTTGTATCTTATCCACGATGTCTTGTTTGCTTTCTTCATGCGTTCTGTGACGTTTTTTTGGTGTTCGATGTTTTGTCGTTTTCTCAAAGTATGAAAGAATAGACCGTGTGTGTGTGTGTGCAAGAAATGAATCAATGACTCATCAAAGGGGAAAATTGTGGTAAGTATACAAAGAAATTTTAATATTTCAATGGAATTATTTTATACAATGATAAAATATTAATTGATATCTAATCACCTATCACGAATTATTGGAAATTTCCTTGTCAACCCGATAGAAACCAAAATTGAAAAATCATAACTCGAATTCAAAATAAACAATAGCGCAATTTTTATCGATTGCCCAGAATTATTTCTATAATTAAAAATTTCGTTCTAACAATTATTTTTTTATCAATTTCGAACACGGGAACAAATAATTCGCCGCCCAATTTGTCGCCAGACTGTGCACGCGCCAAAGCTTCAATTATAACAGAAGAATCGACGAAACATGATAATTGGGATTGTTAGTCAAATTAGACGCGGGCTGAGAACCGTGAAAAGCCAAACCCGTCAGTCAGCAAAATTACGGAGGAAAACCGTGAATCGAGTTTCGCAACTCTGCGAGGATGGTGTGTGACAATGGATGGAGTGATAAGACGCACGTTTGCGTTCGCGGTTCGAGCTTCGGTCCCGAAGCGAAACCTCGCGTAGTTTCGATATAATATCAATATATATGTATACATTTCCGACTACAACCAACGGGTTTACGAGTTTGCGGAAAATTTCGTGCACGCACAAGAGATCCGTTTCGCAAAATCAGCTTTTCCATATCTGTTTCGTTGTTATTTGGGTCGTCAAACTTTTTACGATCCGTCCAATCGCGTGTACCCAAAATAAGGGCGTGTGTATGCATCGAACACGGCCACGTTTCCAATCTCTCACTCAACGAAGGGTGAAATACTTCGGTAAGTATATACACGTATATATCTATATAAACACACACTTGATCCGTTGATTCTTCGGTACACAATCTTCGTATATGGCAAAGTAGTTTCGTCTAAATTTCGGAAAGCGTTTGGCTTCCTTCGCAACCCTGAGCATGGATGTAATACAATCGCGAATGATGAAGGGATCCAGCATCGGGGCTGATAAAGTAGACGTTCGTTCTCGTGGACGGTCGAATTTTCTCGAGGGTCGTCGAGACCCCGAGCGCGATAATCTCGAAGGGTGGGCGAGGAAAAACAACGCGGAGAAAAAAATATATATCCGGAGGAAGCATCAACGAGATACGATGGGCCGAGGAGATAGGCGCTGCAAATCCGAGATAAACCGCTTGGAACGTTGAGGAAGTGTTACCGCACTTTTCTTATTTCGGGATAACGAAGATATTTCTTCGGTGATAAAATGTTGAACGCAAACATTCCGACGAAATTTTGCTTTCTCTTAGTTACGCGGCTATTTTTTTTTCCGTCGTGTGACTTGCGGATTTCAAGTGAAGTGTAATTTCGAGAGTGAGGGATCAGGTGCTAAAATGGAATTATCGACTTGTTAATGTATATGTATATGGGGGGTTCCATGGAAAATCGGACGGCACGAAATCTTGATTTTTGCCGACTCGGTTTATAATTGTTGTTGGCCTTTGATTTGACCTCAAAAACTACCCCCGAATAAGGTAAAGTGTGGTTTGACATGATTGAAAATTTTGATTTTTTTTAAATTCCAGTAAGAGAAAAAATAAAGCTTGATAAAATTTCAGAGTGGGATCTTTATTGTAGCTATTCTTTTCTGCAAATAGAAAGATATTAACAAAGATATTATTAATTTTTTAATACCGTAACAAAATTAGAAATATTATTGTTAGTTCTACTATCGTTATTATTGTTAATATAATTATTTCCATTGATTAATTCGGAAGAAACAATCATGAACTTAAAAATAAATTTAAAAAATTAAAAAATTTATTTAAAAGAAAAAAAATAATCGCAACGAAGATCTACAAAGCACTTCAAAATTATGAGAAACTTCACGTTTCGAACTCTTGGAATCACGAAAAAAATAAAACGTTTAAATACGTCGAAGTATGCTTTCCTTTATTTGAGGGTAGTCTACATTTCCTCAAGGGTTGTAGGGGAATCTGAAGTCTGAAAAAAAATCAGGGGTGTTTTTGGGGTCAGATGAAAACCAAAGAAAAATCCCGGACTGAATCGACGAGGGTCAGGGTTTCGGCCGTCCGATTTGACGTGTAATACCCCTTGTGTTATACATACATATATATTCACAAGTCTTGTATAGGTATATGTACGTAAATTATATGTACGGGTCGAAGGCTTTCTCCATTCCGTTCCAAAAAAAAAAAAAATACTAGCTCGACCGTTCATTTCTCCAACCTGGTTCGACACATGTCGTACAAATACGGTCGAAAGTATATAACATGATTAACAGAGAAAAGCGCCCTGACCTTGCTTGCACGAAAAATTACAGCCACCATCTATCTCTCTCTCTCTCTTTCTTTTCGCGTGTTTCACTACGGGGACGTATATAAGTTCGTTTCGAAATAGTTCTCCTAGCAGTCAAGCTCGGATCTCGATTTATTTCGAATGTGCGATAACGTTTGTAAAATAATATCCCTTTTAATTCTCGAATCTTTCATCTTTTCATTCCAAATTCGATAAAAATAAAATGAATATCGTTTGCATCGTGATTGTGTGGTTCGCCGTAATTGGTTGTTCGATAGCTCGCGAAATACCTCGCGAAGACAATAGACTGGTTTCAAATTCTCTAAACGATTCCAAAGATACTGACGTCAGCAGCAGCAGCAGCAGCAGCAGCAGTGACTCCATGGAGCCTCGAAAACGCAAACCTTATCACGATCTTTTCCTACGTAAGTTTGAGGAATCGAAAAAAAATTTTTTTTTTCAAAATATAAAACTGTGATTGCTGCAAATGAGCTGAACGAAATATTTGTGGGAATGCGTGAAATTTATTCAAAATTCGAATATCTCTATCACTTTCAGTTGCGAGGAAATCCGGCTTCAGCACCGTTTATGCAAAACCTCTTCATGGCATTGCGTGTAAATACACTTCTCGCTTATAATCGTTGACGTTCGATTACGCACCCAAAAATCATCCATCATTGATCCATCATAAAAGAAAAATTTGTTAATATTTTTTATTCATCATTTTTATTTATTCAATTCTTTTCAATTTTTTTTCTTCACGCGGATTAAGAAACTCTGGGTGTTATTGTGAGAAGCGTCGTTGCAAAATTTTGATTGTCCGCAGTTATGGGAGGACTTCAGAGTTTGATCGGCTTCGTTATAATCAAGATAAAAATCGTGCTGGTGACCGTTGCGATAATCGGCGCTGTTGCTTTGGCCCTGAAAGTCTTCGGTGTCATGAAATACGCCGATTATTATTACAAAAATAATTATCCACCCGTCGCAACGTCTCCGGAATTTCACGGCTATCACGGACCGCCCCCGCCTTCTCCAATCACGTACGATCACGGAAATTACGCGAACGATTGGTCTTCTTACGCGGAACATTACGCAAGATCGTCGGATGATAAAATCAACATCGGGTACGTTTTTATTCCGTTGCGATTCAAAATTTGTGCGAGTACGAGAATTTTTTTTTTTTTTTTGCGACGTGATCAGTCGGCTTGCGATCGGCTATCGGAGATTTGTGCGGAAGTTATTTCCGTTGAAATTTCAGGATGAGAAAGGTAGGGATGCTGATAAGATTGTTCGCGTTTCAGAGTGAACATGAGGGAAATCGTGTACTCGATGATGCACGCGGACAGAGAAGACTGCCGATCACGTGTGATCTGCGAATTGAAGATGCTGATGACGAAGTCTCCGTTCTTCGATTATTTCATGAGGTTTGATGATTATCGCACTAAAGATTATTCTGAATCCGATGTTTAGGGAGATTTGAAATATTACTTTGGTCAGTGAAAGCGTAAGAGAAGGGTTTGCGGAAAATTCGTCTAAAACAATTCGTCTAATAACAATTCGTCTAATAAAATTCATCTAGAACAATTTGTCTAATAACATTTCATCTAGAAAAATTCGTCTGATAACAATTCGTCTAAAACAATTCGTGTAATAACAATTTGTCTAATAGCAATTCGTCTAATAACAATTCGTTATTTGTCAGGGAAAGAAAGTTTCATT
This sequence comes from Sussaba pulchella, assembly GCA_963971145.1. Classification (NCBI taxonomy): domain Eukaryota; kingdom Metazoa; phylum Arthropoda; class Insecta; order Hymenoptera; family Ichneumonidae; genus Sussaba; species Sussaba pulchella. Next base: position 18,634,504 of record OZ020165.1, read on the forward strand.
TTTAGCGAACCCTGGGGTTTTATATGGATTTTTTAGGTTCTTCTTTAGGGTTATTTCCAGTTCTCCTTTTCTTGATTTCGAAATTGTTTTTTTTCTCCGTTTCGTTTAGACGAATTGTTATTAGTCGAATTGTTTTAGAAGAATTATTTTAGATGAATCGTTATTAGAAGAATTGTTATTAGATGAATTATTTTTAGACCAATTGTTTTTTAGACGAATCGTTACTAGACGAACTGTTTTAGACGAATTGTTGCAAGACGAAGTTTCCGCAAATCAAAAAAAGATGGTCGAAGTGTGCATATTTATAAATGAGCATATTTCAAATGCCCATTTTAAAGAAATCAAAGCAAAAGAGGCAAGAAAATCGTCATCAATGAATTTCAAATCGATTTGTCGATTTTCACTAATTGGCACCTTCGAATGAAATCCTTTTTCTTTTTTTTTTTTAGTATACATCAACTCTTTATGTACAATAATAATTCAGGATACGAAAATCTTCACGAGTACAATATAATACGTTCGGAGCTAGATCGAGATTTTTCATTTTCCCGACGCATTTGGCGATTTTTCTACTCCTCCATATAATACATAAATACATATATATTCCGGAAAACTCGATAAATCGCTATACAGCCCACGAATCAATATCTAACGCGTCATCTGTCGTTTCCAATCAGGCATGCAGTTGCGCTCGATCGGCCGTCATCGTTCCAAACTCGTTCGGAAAATTGTACCGCGTATTTCGCGAAATGCGTCGAATCCACGTCCGAGGATTCGTTTCGCCGAAGAATTCGGACGAGAGAGAACGAAGATGGAAGATGAAGTTTTTTTACGTTTTTTCTTTTTATCTACATAGTCGCGAGTGCGATTTACGAGCTTTCATCGATCGTGAGTGGATTCAGAGGCTCGAATTGTTCTCGTAAATTTGTTTTTTAAGGACAATACCTCGACGTTAATTGGAAAAAAAAATCGTCGCGAGGGAATTAGGCGAAGACGACGATGGTTGTTCACAAATAGAGCTCGAAATCGACGCGAGCGGCGCTGTAGAATTGTCCTTGTTGACCGGTTCGACGAACCCACGCGCCGCTCTTGAAATAACCCTCTTTCGCCCATGCCTGCATCTGTTCGGTCGTGTGGGGTCCGTTAACTTCCGCGTTATCATTTTGCGACCATTTCAATTCCCACGTTACCGTCTTGTCCAATTCCGGCTCTTGTTTCTTCGTTTCTTCCGGTGCCGTTGAATCACCGACTTCACCGATCTCACCGTCCACGAGTTTGGTCTTTTCCTTGGTGTCGAAATCATCGGCGTACATGTCGAGTTCCGCGTCTTTCTTGTCCACCCGGTCAACCTGGAATGGATAACGACGGAACAGAACGAAAGTTAGGATAATTGAGATGAATGAATGATAATTGTAGTAAAGATGAAAAATAATGATGAAGATAAATATTGTTGATTCGAAAATTCGAGTTGTAAAACGAAAGTTAGGATAATTAAGATGAATAAATAATAATTATAGTAAAGATAAATAATAATAATAATAAATTATACTAATGAATAATTGAGATGAATATAGTTGATTCGGGAGTTTGAGAGTTGTAAAACGAAAGTTAGGATAATTGAGATAAATAAATAATAATTATAGTAAAGATGAATAATGATAATAATAAATTATACTAATGAATAATTAAGATAAATATTGTCAATTCAAAAGTTCGAGAGTTGTAGAGCAAAAGTGAAGATAATTAAGATAAATAAAGAATAATTATAGTAAAGATAAATAACAATAATAATAAATTATACTAATAAATAACGAAGATAAATATTGTCAATTCGTGGAAAGCATGAACGAATGGAGTAATTGCTAATTGCCTTTGCCACGAAATCGTCACGTGTAGAAATTGTTTTCGTCGTGCGATTATACAGAATCGACAAGATCCACCCAATTTTTGGATTAATCCGAATTAAAAGTTGCTGACCGTAATAATATCAATGTACAACAAAGACATTACCTTTTGCTTTATACAGTCGTAACTCTCTTGGTAAATATCCATGTTTCCAGTGCGCGCGAGAAGATCATTCGCCAGTTCGGTTAGTTTCATAATTTTTTCTGAATTATCATTGGTATCGGCGGCGTCGGCACCCTCCTTCTTCTTTTTCCATCTTTCGGCAGTGGTCATTCTTCTTTTGCCCTTGCCCAACCTGCACAACGCTTTGGAGACAGTTTCGCCCGCCTGAAGGTACTCCAAGATTTTTCTGTACACCGGAATGGGATCGAAGAGAATGTCGGGATCTTCGTCGCTGTCGCTGTCCGCCAGACCTTTCGCACGATCGTCCGAAGTGCTTTCCTTGTCTCCAGCCGCTTTTGGTTTTATCTGCAGCAAAACCGGGGGAAATCTGGTCAAAATTGTACGGAGCGAAAAAAAATGGAGTTTGGAAAAAATAATGTTTAGATTTTTCAGAATACCTTTTTAAATATACTATTTTAAATTATCAAAAAAATGTCCTTGTATTCCACGTAACGAGTCCTTTAAAACGATCTTCCACATGATAGATAAAATTAAAACGGTACAAAACCCTTAAAAAAGGTTGTCGATACAAACCTTGACCCAGTCTATGTTATCAAGCCAATTGTCTTTGATTTCTTTCTCTTTGTTGCGAATATAATGTCCTTCCTTATCGAAATGACCCTCCTCCAGCTCCTCCTTCATATTGAACGCTGTGTAACCGACATCGGCAGTCAGAGGTTCGTCGTCGATGCCTAAGAATTACAACGAACTCATAAGTCGTACGAACAATCGAGTGGACTTTTGTAGAATCAACATGCTCCGAACTTACCTTCGAATTCCTCTTCGTTCATCACATTATAACGATCTTCATCCACCTCCGCATCTTCTTCATCGGAATCCAGAGAATTCTGAATAACCGGTTTCGTCGGAGGCGTCCACTGTGTCGGATCCTCCAAAAACTCGTCCAGCTTGCGTTTTGACATTCTTGCTCTCAAGTTTGTCGTACACGCAAAATCGTTAGTACATAACCTCTAATTCCAAAGCCGAAGCGATATCAATTGCCACGCACGATTGTACTGTAATTGGTTGCGAGTCGTCCTCGCAATATTTTGGATCAAAATTTCTTCTTCTGACTCGTGTATTTAAGTTCATGTATTTCAGGCTTATTACGTACGATTTAACGACTTGGATTGAAAGTAAACACAAGCGAATAAAGGAGTAAAATTGATATGGCCAGTAGAAAAAGACACAAAACCGCCGTGGTCGTTCTGTCTCCTTCTGGTTAAAGCTCATTGGTTGACGAGCATGTTCTCCTTATGTCTAATCTCCATGAGATAAACATAGTAAAAACCAAAATAACGTCAGGTCGCAAATGGTAGTTTTTCGCTAAGCTTGGTGGGTTTAAAAAGTTCCTGGTGGAAATATTATCGGGTCACCGGTTAGGGGAAAATTTTATGTTTTTCAAAGTCGTCCGGCGTTTTTAGTGGAAAATTGGGTTGTTTCAACTCTGTGAAAGCATTTTATTCTAAGCACGAGAAGACATTTGGAGACAATTTTGATTTTGTATCTCGTCGGATCTCGAAATTTAAAAGATTACGATTCTAGTGGTCATTAATTGTATTTTATTACTACACTCTTTGATATTTTGCAGGCTTAAAATTACAAGATAAGTGATATTTTTGGTGAAAAACGCATAGGATTATGGTGTTTTTTAGTAAACATCGATCTCAAAAGATCTGGTGACTCTTACCGTGATCCGACGAAGTCCCTAGTGGAATCCCGACATTCTCAGTTGGCAACACTAATCCCGCAATCACCCAAAAAACCGTCCGTGAACCTAGCTCTCCTCGCCGCCATCTTGCTTCGTCACATCCGTAACACCAGCCGCGTCTTCCCCCCTCACCGATCGCAGCGCCGCCATCTCACTCCAACCGTAAAGATTCAATCGAATCACATTCGATAACGCACGAACACATCCCAAACGCTCCAAGTACGGGCTTTCATAACCCAGTCCCCCATGTCGTCGCCGTTGGTTCGTGGCCTCTGCTCGGTGCCCCTCTCACGAAGCGAAAGGTAAAATGTCGGTGCGTTGGTGGGGTCTGTCTATCTGGTGCCAGCAGTTGTGACTTTCGCCACCGTCCTCACGTAACCCTCCTCCGTTTCTTCCGCGCATAAACACACATTATTTTCATTACGTTCGCGATTACCGAAAAAAACCTAATTCACAAAGTTACGGACGAGGACGTGGACGTGCGGTGGTGCCCTTTTTCCTCCTCCCCCCCCTTTCTCCTTTATCAAAATTCCCTCGTCGATTAATTTTTTTCCAAAGGGTTTTTCCTCGAACCCGTTATTCACCTGTTTTTCAGCGTCAACTTTGTTCTCTCCTCTCCCTCGACGTCCTCCTCCTCGTCGTCGTCGTCGCAAGTTTTTTTTTTTTTTTGTTGACCGAAAACGTCGACGTATCCAGCCATCATCATCAGCAGTTTTCAACGTACGATCGTTTTCGGTTAAGATCATCGTTACGTTCGTCAGCAGCATCGTCGAGTGCGTCGAATACGGTTCGCTAGCTGCCCACGAGTTTTCGTTGAACCGTTATAATAAACCATCTACGTGCAGCAAGTGTCGTTCACGGTGGCAGCTTGAAGAGCGGCCACACAGCTGCGGCAGCATCATCGTAAAGCGAGATCGGGGACGAAAAAAGTGTGTCCAACGAGTGCCGCGGTGGCGGAGCGAGGCGGAGGTGGCATGGCGAGGCCCGGGGTACTCGGCAAAGCCGAGTTCATCGTCGGTGGAAAATACAGACTCATGAGAAAAATCGGTTCCGGATCTTTCGGTGATATTTATCTAGGAATAAACATCTCCAACGGCGAGGCAAGTCTTCGGGCATAAAGAAACATTCGTTTTCTTATTGTTTATTTGTTTTTATATTTTTCTTTGTGATTTATTCTCGTTTAATGTTCGATGATGAATTTTGTTATTGTGCGGTTCCGTGAATTTCGATTGTCTCGGATGTTCGAGGCTCGTAATAATTTCTGGAAGGATTGAGAGCTTCCAGCTGATCGTAAATTTGACTCACGCCTACTGCCTTGATTTTTTAAGTTTCTTGTTGCCTTTGTCGTGTAACGGGGAGACTCCAGAATTATTTATATTCCGACTCTCATTCTCGGTGCTTGTCCTCGGGTATTTTTGTTTCGCGTCGGACAATTGTGATATATTTTGTTGTGAGAATAGAATTTGATGTAGCATTGGATAAAAAGATGGACTATTTTTAGTTTTTTATTGTTTGAATCTCGTGGCAAAGTTGTTTTGTCATTGCGAGTTTTTTTGGTTTCGAATGCGCAATCGCTGTCGATGTTGTTTTGAAACAGACAGAAGTGTTTATCTTCTGAGAATCCGAGCGACTCATGCCACAATTGTATCGTACGATTGCAAGATCTATAGCCTGTTAATGACGAGTGCAAAATTTTTATTGACGTTCAGTCGAAAGTTCATGAAGACATTTGCGTTTCTGCTAAAAATAATTTTTTAATCGCTACAATCGGAGCGTTAAAATCTTTATGTTCTAAACAATACAGCTTTGCCGAGCGACAAATGTGCGAACGAGGTAAAAATGCTGAAGTATTTCATGCAAAGCCATATCGACAAGTGCGCTATGTTTCAAAGATAGGAAGCTTGAAATTCAAGAGCACAGAAATTCCAGTATTGTTTGAAAATTGTTTCACGTCGGCGGATATCCTGTTTACAGTTATTCGTCGACCTCTTCTTTATCCGATTACAAATAATAGGCACAAACTATGGTCTATAGATAGAAAGTTTATCAACACAGGCTGTAAAATACAATGAAAATGCATTGTTGTTATTCAAACAACGGCTTGTTGTTATATCCTTTAATCATTTGTCTATCTTGAATTTCAATAGAGAACACGAAAGACGTTGCAATATTGCATATCAATTCGAGATATAAGCTGCCCGCGACCCAGCACGATTTAATCATGCCAAGTTTCTTGTACAAACCGCAGACGACTCGATTTTCGTTCACAGCTTAGTTGTCGTCGAAACACTAATTTCTCACGTCTCTCTGTTTTCCTTCAACCCAGGAGGTAGCCGTTAAGCTTGAAAATATCAGAGCGCGGCATCCGCAGTTGCTGTACGAGTCGAAGGTATATAAAATATTAATCGGCCCCGCGGGGATACCTCACGTTCGATGGTAATTAAAAACAAAAGAAACAAACGATAAAACACAATAATAACAGCGCTTACAAAAATGATGCGCAGCGTACGGATGTCGAATGAACTTTGTAAATTGCTTTTCAAGGTACGGCCAAGAAAGAGAATGGAACGTCATGGTGATGGATCTTCTTGGGCCTTCGCTCGAAGATCTCTTTACGTTTTGTTCGAGAAGGCTCACGATAAAGACCGTTCTCATGCTCGCCGACCAAATGTTGATGCGAGTCGAATACGTTCACCACAAATTCTTCATCCACAGAGATATAAAACCTGACAATTTTCTCATGGGCATAGGACGTCACTGTAACAAGGTACGCTTTTAAAAAAATTTCCCAAAACCCAAAATGAATCATTCGACGGAGATGTCAATAAATTATTTTCCCTTCGATTCTGCGATTCAACTAATCGATCTTCTTTCGCTTTCACTTTTTTATCTTTCTCTCAATTTCCGCAAACAGCTATTCATGATCGATTTTGGATTAGCGAAGAAATATCGAGAAGGTCGTAACAGACAACACATAACGTATAGGGAAGACAAAAATTTAACGGGTACAGCGAGGTACGCTTCGATAAACGCGCATCTAGGAATCGAGCAGAGCCGTCGGGACGACATGGAATCCCTGGGTTACGTTCTGATGTACCTCAATCGTGGTTCGCTGCCCTGGCAAGGTCTCAAAGCTGCCACCAAACGACAAAAGTACGAAAAAATTAGTGAAAAAAAAATGTCCACGCCTATCGAAGTTTTGTGCAAGGTACGAATTTTTTTTAAATTTTATTATAAAAATTTCATATTTTACTTCTAAAACAAATCTAGAATTAATTTAAAAAATCGTTTTCAGATTTAGAAAAAAAAAAAAAAAAACTTAATTACAAAAATATCAATAATATTAATACGACATAATTTTTTCAGGGTTTTCCAGCTGAATTTGCAATGTACCTGGGTTACACGAAGGGTCTGCGTTTCGAGGAGCAACCGGATTACATGTATTCCCGACAATTATTTCAGATTCTCTTCCGTACCCTAGATTACACGTACGATTACACGTACGACTGGACGATGCTCAAACAAAAAGCCCTGCCAGGAGCGCACTCGTCGACGCAAAACGCGATTTCGCCAACCACCCAAACGCAAACGCAAGAACAGCAGCAACAACAACAACAGCAACAACCTCAACAGCAACAAACACAACAGGAAGTACAATCTTTGACGCAGGAAGAACAACAACCTGCACAAGGTCAGCCTACGTCGCAACCTCTTGAACAATCGAGTGCGATCAAAACTACCGAATAATTTCGCTCGTCGTTATTTTCGTTATTGTTCTTTTTTTTTTCTTTCTTCATACCCTCGAACAAAATTTTATTTTCATTTTTCTTCGTTCTTCCTTATCGCTGCTACTTCATCACTTCAGCTGCAGGGTTTTCAGAATAATCTATGATTTTTTTGTTTTGTTTTCTTGAACGTTATTTGATCAAACGTTAGGCAACCTCGTTCGGAGCGATCGAAAAGGATTGTCCGAATTAACAATTTTCATCGTAATCACGATCATTCCATGCGTACATGTCGATGTTGAAGGGTTAAATGTTTGAAAGATTTTGTCGTTTAAAACTGGACGGACGCGAGATTGAAACTGCAAGATCTTTCGACTTCTTAATCTTGCTTGAAAATAATTAATTAATTAATTATAATACTGAATAAATCGAATCTAAATTAATATATAATAAACTCAATACAATGATAGATATAAGATAGAATGAAAAATTAAATCGAATCAAATTAAATTGAATGAAATCAATTCTTATCGAATACATACTTGTTTCAAAACAGCGTACGTACATCATTCGTTTCTGTTTCAAAACAAGGGAATATTCCAATATTTCCAAACCCTCGTAATTCGATAAAATTCAATTTCATTCAATCTAATTCAATTCCATCATGGATATTTCGATGCGAGAAAGGTCTTTCATCTCAAAACACGTCCGTTCGTCAGTGAAAAATCGTTTCGTTGCCATATTTTCGTTATCCTCAACGCCTCGCTCTAAAAAAGAACAAACAAAAACCAAAAAAAAACCACGCCATCATCGTTCGTTCACCGTAACAGTTTTTGCACTTGCATCGTCATAGCTCTCTGCAAGCGAGGACGAACGCGACGAGAAGACGACAGAACCGTTTGGGTTGCACGTCTCGGATTTGTTCTTCCACGGGACGATTCGTTTTCCAATTGTCCATGCGCGATTATTCGCGCGGTCATATTTCCAACGTATTTTCCGGAAAAAAAAAGATACAAAAGAGATCGAGAAAGAGAGAGAAAGAGAGAGAGAGGAAAAAAAACGACTCCGTTGGGCCATTGTCGGATCGTTTCGTCTACGAGAGAGAGATCGCGATTTTGTCGCGGAATTCCCACGTTCTAATTCGAAATTCTGTTCCAACTGACAGGTGATGAATCGCGAGTGGACGGACGCAAGCACCTGACCCGTGGACGACCCATCCCCGACAGGTTCAGGATATTGTCGTAGAATGGGGAAAAGGAATGGAAAGGAGAGGTAAAGGGCGATCTTTTTATTTTATTTTTTTTTTTCTTGTACGAATTTGACCTACAAAAAAAAAAAATTTACTTCAGGCGTTTACAATCGGGTGCAAAATAATCTCTTGTCGACGAGAAGCCGGGTGAAATATTGAGATAAATTAATGGAACGAAATTCGTGAAATAATCGATTATTTAAATCGGAATTTTGGGGATCGCGATAATTACGATATTATTTTTTTTTTAGATTGAATAATCGTCTTCTTTTTCGTGACGTCTCGTTTGCATTGCATCGTTGACCCCTCGCTCGGTTCATGACACAACGCATTAGCACGCATTTCGATTATTTACGCATATATATATATCCTAATATCATTCTTATCGTGTACAGCAGACGAACGGATTGAATCGCATTTAACAAATTATATCGTGCGATAATTTTACGTATATATATTTTTTTTTAATTAATCACGAACGCGCGAAAATATCATTCCGCATAGTCACAAATACCTCGTTATCGCAAGCCTTCATCGTCATTCAAGGGATCCGGCGGTCTATCGATAGCAATAATGTTTATAACAATATTAATAATAATAATAATTCATTCGTCATGGAAAAAAAAAAATCATTTATCATCTTCGAACGTTTATTCGTATCTGTTACAGGCGCACCTTAAAACATACACAACTCTACCTACCACCTCATGAAAAATAAGCACCATTATCGATCGCCGAACTAGTACGAAAAAAAAAAAAAAAAAAAAAAAAATACAATAACAAAATTGATAAACTAAAATAATCGATGGAGAATGTTGTTTCCATTGTAACTTGACTAACCAAACCGAGAGAAAGAGAGAGAGAGAGAGAGAGAGGTAGAGGGAGAGGTAGAGGGAGAGAATAAGAAAGAGAGAGAGAGAGAGAGAGAGAGAGAGTAGGAGAGAGATAGAAATGACGAACCGTGCCGCGCTGTGAAAAACCTGCACGACCAATAAACAGAGCCTCGTGTTTCCCACGAAGCTCATAATAACGGTGAAAAATGCTGGAAAGTGCTGTGAGTGAGAATAAAAAAAAAAAAAACGAACAACGCGGACGGCACTTAGAACTCTGACACACTACTCCGTTCATCTATGAATATATATATAGATATATATACAGAAATGGATGAAATACAAACTATATACAAAATTTTAAGCTCCTCTCGGCACGAGGATGCTAAAAAAAAAAAACAGAAAAAAAATAGGAAAAAAAATGCAATTGAACGAAATAATTGTAACAATGATGATAATTGACGACGATGCACGGAAATTCCGGGTTTAAGGTGTGTTCCTCCGATGGTACTTAGAATTTTCATTCGCGAATTCCACCCCATTCACGCAATTATCTTGGGAATAAAAAAAAAAAAAATAATGATTAAATAAAACGACGAAACACACGACAAGCACTCATACGTCTGATACATTGAATTTTCATCATCTTCATTTACCATCCTCATCGTTATTTACCTATTTAATTAATTCACGCGTTAATCATTAGTGAAATTAAATTTTTAAAATTAAAAATAAAAAAAATTCTTTAGTTGTTTTGTTTTTCATGCAAAATAATAATGATTGTAACACCGGCGGGTGGCGTGAGCCCGAGGTGGGGGGGATGATCGTAAATTATCGTACCCGTCGGTGGTGTGTGACGATAACGACGTGGAGTGATTTTATAAACGTGTCGAATATATTTCGTACCGCCGCGAAATGAATAAAAATAATTTTTAAAAACGCTTGTTTTCACGTAACGATAATGAAATATCGTGTGGCCGAGTGGAAGCGAGATCGAGAGAGTGAGAAAGAGAAAGAAAGAGAGAGAGAGAGAGAGCGTTTGTGCGTACACCGAATTTTTGTACTACCCGCTCTCCCGAGAACGCCAGAAACGCGCCCTTTTGCCTTTACCCGTAACTCGTGTAACGCTCGTTCAAGCGAATAATCGAATAATCGAATCGAACGAACGATTGCGATAAAAAATAAATTAACCCTCCAAACGACGTTTTTTTTCACGAACTCCCGCGAGATCTATCCAAACCGCGATCCGCGATCGTGCGTTTCCGATCGCGATTAAAAAAAAAAACAATAACACGAACAGCCGACACACGAATCGAATTTTAAATAATTCGCAATTGCGTTAACGATAATTATTTAAAAACCGAACGAAATAATGCAAAAGTAATGATAATTAATAATAATAATAATCCACTATCGGTAATCGAAGGAATTAAAGAAATATATATATATATATAAATAAACGAACACAAAAAAAAACAAAACAAAACAAAATAAAATAAAATAAAATAAAATAAAATAAAATAAAATAAATAAATAAATATAAAAATTGAAAATAAATTGCGGAGATTCGAGTCGTTGCGTTTTACAATTCGTATCTTCTTCCGAGCTCTCTCCGGCCCTGCCTCGAACAATTTTTAATTAGTCTAAACTAGTTTGTAATACGCCGGGTGAGAGCGCGAACGCAAAAATGCACGACGACGACGACGACGAAAACGTTCGTAATCGACCGTCTAACCCCCTCCCCCCCCTCCGCTCTTCCGTCTGTCGTGCGTGTACGTTAAATCTGTACAAAAATTTTGCAACCGTTTCCAATTGCGAATAATCGTCCAGAGTCGGAGAGCTGTACTAATCTACGTTTGCTCGCGCGCGACCCGAAAGAACATTAATCGTTCGTAATTGTAAATTGGGGAGAATACTGAAATCGAGAGACGGAGAAGTAAGCGAGAACGGATTTGAGCCTTTTTACCAGCAAATTTTTATTTTTATCCATTTCTTTTTTCCAGGCTTCGATTTTGTTCGATGTTTTTTTTTTTTTTTTTCGACTTTGCTTTCGTTCGATGTTTTTTACGTTTTTTTTTTTTTTTTCCGATAGCGACGATTCGGTAAAATCGTCGCCTCGGGCTCTCTCGTTCTTCGCTTCGCATCTGTTCTCTCTTTCGTCTCCCTGCTGCGCGAATCGTCGCGATCGGCCTTGATATCTGCGGAACTCCAGTACACGTATAAAAATAAATATAAATAAATAAATATATATATATATATATATAAATATATATTATAAAAAATTTGCTAATAACGTGCGAGCGACTTGGAGTGTTTTACTAGAAAAAATAAATACATAAATAAATAAATGAAAAATAAAATAAAACGGAAGACACTTATATACTACGAAGACGAAGTAAGAAGAAAATGATATTGAACGAAGTATAACCGGGGCAATTTCTAGATATTAATAAAATTTAAAAAAAACCGAATGAACAGAAGAAAAAAATAAAAATTAAGATGCGAGGGAGAATTAAAAAACAAAAAAAATAAATGCAAAGTTATGTCTAACGGAGGAAGTATAGCGTTAACGAATGATGAATGACGTTGGGATGATGAATGAAGCGCTGATTACGAATTTATGATTGTTCGTTTCGAATGAGTGCCGAATGCCAAACCGACGTTTGCAATTATCTTATTGAAAATAGTTTTTAAGTATCCGATTACGAGCGTATAATTACGAACACATGTGATTGAATGACGAGAGTAAAAGTGCGAAACGGAGAAATTTAGCGCGAAGAGTATGTAATTGATTAAGTTAACGATGATTAATGAAATAAATAAAAACGAAATAAAAAAAAGAACAAAAAATAACAATAAATGCACATAATACTGTCTAGTATGTTATATTGTATTGTTATATATTCTATTATAATGAGAAGAAAAAAAAACAAAAGCAAAGAACGTGACGGTAACATTTAAGCTCTTACTGGATGGATACTAAAAAATAGAAAAAAAATCTTTTTTTCTATTTTGAGGAATGATACATGAATTATTTTAGAATTTTTCATTTCATAATTCAGCAGATACAAATTTATGAATTTTACAATGTCGTTTATGGTAAAACAGCTTTTGCAGACGTTTATGGTTGCAAAACGAATGGAATTAAATCGCCGTAAATTGTGAAAAAATTATATTAATTAAGATTTAGGATCTACAGATCGATTATGCTTAGTTTCAAATAAATCGACTGAGTAATTGTCGAGAAATTAATTAAAGTAATGAGAAGTATCGCCCGAAACATCAACCACACGAGAATATCGTCGAAATTGACTTCATTTATTATTAAAAGTGGTAAATTAACATTTCTAAGTCCTAATTTATCATTAGTTCAACCATTTCTAAGGCTATTCATGTACGACACGATCTAGACTTGTAAATCCACGTTTCACCAATTTTTAATTAACTTTTTGCCCGACGATCCATCCAGCAAGACCTTAACTTACTCAATTCACAAAAATAACGGTGAATACCTGAACAAGATTCACTCCTCCCCTCCCATCTTCGTCTCTATCAAACATTCAATAAAGTCTCCAACATTGTAATGTATTTTATTTTATTTTATTTCTTCTATTATTTTCTTTTCGCTTCTCCAGCAATTACAGTTTCCATCAATTCGTTCTTATTCTTCTCCTCTCTGTTCACATTATTAATCCCCAGAGTCTGGCAGAGCGACTTACCGTCCGCAAAAAATAAAAATAAATAAAAACAAAGCGTTTGGAGATGAAACTAATGAGTTTCTAGTGGCATTCACGTCAACCGCAGTCGCAAACCATCAATTTTTACTGCAACTCTTGCTGCATCCAGAAACGATCGATGCTTGTAACTCCTGCAGCGACGCCTTAAGAATCCACTCCGACGAAAATTCGCAAAGTGAATTGCCGGAGTCGTGAGAATTATGTCACTAAATACGTTTTTCATTGAAAAATCTACAACGCAGCCACGAACAATATGTATACACGATTAAAGCGAAAAAATAAAAAATTGAAGGCCTCTTGCCACTGATAAGTCGCTCCACCGCTTCGCATTTCGGATAAATCCATAACATTTCACGGTTCGATAATTACAGAACGACGAGAGTCTTAAAAAAACCAATTTTCCATCGCTCGTTTCATTTGTGCAAAGGCGAGCTTGTTTTTTTTTTTTAATTTCGCATCGTCATTGAAATTTACGTTTATTATATAAAAGCGTAGCGATTCGCATCGAATTCTCGTCGTGGAATCCGAGATTTTCTCCAGCGTTGTCTCACGATTAATCGATAAAATAAATAACATCGGTTTTTTACGAATCGACCGTCGAGTAAATAAATCGAATGTACGATTGCGAATGAAAAAAATTTCAGTCTATCAGCCACGGTGTGCCGGTCATCGTGGTGTAGCCAATTCCATTTGTTCGATGAAAACAAAAACGGAAATGTTCAACCAAGCGAAATAAATTCGTGAAATCGATTGAATCGAATATGATCACATTATTCTTCATTGACGTCGTTAACGAGGGACGAGACGAAGTTTTTGCTCAATCGTGATTTTAGTAACTGAGAAGGGTGTGGATTTTACGCAGATCGTCCGTGCCAACGTCGACGGCGTGGGTTTGAGCCGCCGAACCACCGCACGGAATGCTTATTTGAGCTGCCAACATTTTGTTGTTTGAGCGTAAAGCCGCGGCCATTTCTCGACTCAGAAATATCGCGAAATTCGCCTCTGCGCGGCCTCCGGTCGTTCGCTTTACAGTCTCTTCTCTGACAGCGTCCTGGGAAATATATATTTATTTTTGATGAATTTGAATTTTTGTTATGGAAAAAAGTAATTTCAATTTTTCAATAAGAGTACAATTAAGTTTTTTTTTGTTTTTAATTCGAATTCTGGCAATGAGAATAAATAATTCTGATTATTTCCTTCTCTTTCTCTTCTCTGACAGCGTCCTGGGAAATATAGATTTATTTTTTATGTATTGACATTTTTGCAATGGGAATAAGTAATTTTAATTTTTTAATACGAGTAAAATTAATTTTTATATATTTTTAATTTGAATTCTCGCAATGAGAATAATGAATTTTGATTATTTCGTTCTCTTTCCCTTCTTTGACAGCGTCCTGTCAAATTTATATATTTTATTCAAATTCTCGCAATGAGAATAAGTAATTTCAATTTTTCAATACGAGTATAATTAATTTTTGTATATTTTTCATTCGAATACTCGCAATGAGAATAAATAATTTCGATCATTTCCGGCCCTTGCTCTTCTATGACAGCGTCCTGTCAGATTTATATATTTTTTTCGAATCCAAATTCTCGCAATGAAAATAAACAGTTTCAAGCATTTCCTTCTTGCTCAAATATTTTGACAGAGAAGGAAATAATAAATTAATATTTGTTACACAATCCGTTAAATTGCAACTCACCGCCAATTGATCGGCTCTTTCCTGCAATTGCTTTATCGTCAGCTGACGCTGCAACAACTGATAGGCCGGCAGAGCCTTATCAAGTACCGGGGCTTCTTTGGCTATGAGCTTGCTCTTTCGTAGATCCGGCACGGTTGGATGAATCATTACCTTATGAATTTCCTGTCGGAAAAGAAAAAAAAACCCGTTCATTCATTGAAAAAAAAAAAAAAAAAAAAGAAAAAAAAACTGCACATTTTTTTGGGATGGTTTCAGTCTGCCTCGCCACAGTTTGATTCGGCATAATTCGACTCGGCACAGTTTGACTCCGCGAGTTTGACAGATGAAAGTCGCTCTTTCTCTGTCAAACTCAGGGAGTGTCAAATGTCAAAGAAAGAGAGAGTGACTCTCATCTGTCAAACTCGCTGAGTCAAACTGTAGCAAGGCAGACTGACACAATCCCATTTTTTGGGATGGTTTCAGTCTGCCTCGCCACAGTTCGACCAGGCACAGTTTGACTCAGCGAGTTTGACAGATGAGAGTCGCTCTTTCTCTGTCAAACTCAGAGAATGTCAAATGTCAAGGAGAGAGAGAGAGAGAGTGGTTCTCATCTGTCAAACTCGCGGAGTCAAACTGTGCCGAGTCAAACTGTAGCGAGGCAGACTGACACCGTCCCATTTTTTCCACGAGAAAAAAAAAAAAAAAAAAAACCTTATCTATCGTTGCTAAAAACTCGTTTATCGTCTTAAATAAACGACGAACAGTACGAAAATTTTACCTTGAGAAGTTCATCACGCTTCTTCTGCAACTCGTCGAGCTTCGCGTCCGATCGTTTCTTCGGCGACAAATTCGGCAGGGGTTCCAAAGCGTTCAGTTTGTTTCGCAGATCGTCGGCCAATAGTTTTCTCTTCTGACGATTTTCGGCGTTCAAGGCTTCTTTGAGCGACGTAATTTCTTGAACGAGCAGTCTGTTGTCGAACGACGAATTTTGCGAGCCCTGCGTGGCCCCGCTCGATGGCATGGTCGCGCCTTCGAGGCTGGGCATGGCCCCGCCCGGTCCCGTGGGCGTCGTCGCCGTCTTTTTTCCGAACGATTTTAATTTTTCCTTCAACTGGCCTCGCTCCGATTCCAAACTGTCGATGTCCGTCTGCAGATGGTCCATCGTTTCTTCGAATTCCTTCTCCTGCAAACAAGGGAAAAAATAAATTCGACCATCGACGTATAAATAATAAATAAATAATAAATAATAAATAATAAATAATAAATAATAAATAATAAATAATAAATAATAAATAATAAATAATAAATAATAAATAATAAATAATAAATAATAAATAATAAATAATAAATAAATAATAAATAAATAATAAATAAATAATAAATAAATAATAAATAAATAATAAATAAATAAATAATAAATAAATAATAAATAAATAATAAATAAATAATAAATAAATAATAAATAAATAATAAATAAATAATAAATAAATAATAAATAAATAATAAATAAATAATAAATAAATAATAAATAAATAATAAATAAATAATAAATAAATAATAAATAAATAATAAATAAATAATAAATAATAAATAATAAATAAATAATAAATAAATAATAAATAAATAATAAATAAATAATAAATAAATAATAAATAAATAATAAATAAATAATAAATAAATAATAAATAAATAATAAATAAATAATAAATAAATAATAAATAAATAATAAATAAATAATAAATAAATAATAAATAAATAATAAATAAATAATAAATAAATAATAAATAAATAATAAATAAATAATAAATAAATAATAAATAAATAATAAATAAATAATAAATAAATAATAAATAAATAATAAATAAATAATAAATAAATAATAAATAAATAATAAATAAATAATAGATTGAGTGAATAAACTAAAAAAGGGCAAAGCAAAGAAGATAAATAAAAAGAAGTGCGAGGGAGAGCAATAACCGAGTAATTAAATGAATAATAAATAAATAAATGAAGAAAAGAATAAAGTGACTAGAAATTTGATAAATGGAACAAAATAGAGTAAATAAACAAAAAAGGGTAGACTTAATAATGAGCCAAATGAAAAAAAGTGAGATCAAGCGAAGATCAAGACAGTAAATAATAAATGAATAATTAAATAAACCGATTTCTCATCGTTCGCGAGACCGACCTTGCGTTTCAAATGATTCTGCGCTTCCTCGAGTTTTCTCTTCAATTTCTCGATGTCGAGCTCGTGCTCGCGTTGCTGGTGAGTCAAACGTTTTTCCGCCAAATCTCTTCGAAGAATCATCTCCGATAGTTCCTCCTGTTTTTCGCGCAAAGCGATTCGCGATTCTCTCACGTCGCTGTCGCGAGTTTCCAGTTTTCTCGACAATATTTTCGTTTCCTCCGATTCCTTGATCGCCGCCTGAGCTCGCATCAGAATCGGCGTGATCGGTTCGTTATCCCCGCTCGATCCAAGCTGCGACGTTTGCTGTTGGCCAGCGTGACCCGCGATCGCGAGCTCGTTCTCGCATTCCGCCATTTTTTGCGCCAAATTCGCGGCCATTTGTTGTATAACGGTGAGACTCGATTTTATCGTGGGCACGGGACCGAGATCCTCCGTGTCGTAAATACGCTCGCTCGACATTGACGCCATTTCTTTCAGTTTTGCGGCGCTCAAACCGCTATCGACGTCTGGAAATCGGACACATCGACGTGTGATTAATATACATACATGTTAATATGAAATAGTGATCATAATAAAATTATGAATTAGATATAAAACAATAATAAAATGAAAAATAAAAATAATAATAGTGGTACTGGAATGTGTATTGTGCTATTATAAGTTAGACATACGTCTGGGATTATTATTATTATTATTATATAATAATAATAATAAATCATTGCTACTGATTTCTATATATAATAATAGTAATAATTATATTATATATGGATATATATTATTATTATTATTATCGCTATTATTATAATATATAATTAATAATGAATATTATTAATATTATTATTATTATTATTTATAATTAGTAATAAATAACTGATGATTATTATATAATAATAATTATATATATAATATAATATAATAATTACTATTATTATACATACAAATCAGTAGTAATTATAGATTCCCATACATATGTAACCATGTATATATAACATCATTATATTATATATAAATTATCTATATCATATATAGATAATTTTGATTAATTAATAATTCCTACCGATTTTTATATATAATAATAGTTATAATTAGAATAATAATAATAACAGACGTGTGCGTTTGGCACAAGTCAGGGATTGAGCCACAGTACAAGGAGTTGAGCAAAGTTATATGAAATTCTTGAATAAATTTGATAATAACCTCCGTTCGCAGTGATCGCTTGTAACGCGTTTTTCAACAAATCCTGCAGAGTCTTGGTAACTTTAACAGCGTGCTGGTAACAATTCGTGAATTGTTCGGACCAATCTTTCTCGAGACCGAGGCTGGCACCCGACCCGGAGACGTTCGTAATTTGATCCCTAGGCACGCGCCTTCGTGCCGAATTCAAATGTTGCTGAATAACTTCGCAGCTCGTTTCCGCGTGTTGGCAGAGTAAACCTGAAAATAATTTTAAAATTCGTTTATAACCGAAGACAAACACGTTGAAATGTTTTTTTTTTTTTTTTTTGACTTCCCGATTTTATACGGAAGTTATTTCTGTTTTTTATCGAACAGTTATTTACCTATGTCGCCGCCTTCGCCATCCAAAAGTGTCTTTATCGCAGTGGCTTCGGTCGTTATAGCGTCACAAGCGCTTCCGAGCGATCTCGTGCCATTAACGACCATGCGAGCTTGATTAGCGATCGTGCTGTCGCTGAACAAAATTGTGAACATAGTCGAGAAGTAAGCCGAACATTTTTCTATCGCGTCCAGCGGCACGTTTTCGTCTAGCTGATCCCTCTTCGCGAGTTGTATCAGGAAATCCAATGATTTTTCTTGCGCAGCCATTTCCGGATAAGTCGCACCGACTTTGAGCAACATTTCCGGTTGGCAGACGTTCAAGGCCGAGTCGAAACAACCGAGGGCCGTTTGAAGGGCGTACATGTGAGAACAAAGACGAGATCTGAAGGCGTACTGGGCCAGGGAGTGTCCTTTTAGTAGGGTCGATCTGATGAGAGAAACGTTTTGTTATCTTATTCTTACCTTCTACGATTTTTTTACGATTTTCTTGGGCACGAGAAAAAACTTTCTACAGATTAGATTGTATAAAAATAGATCAATTAATAGAGTAGTAAATTGCTGAAACCATTGTAAAGGCGAAAACCTAAAATTATATAATTTGATTGGATTAAAACAAAGTAGTCTAAAACATAAAGCTAAATAATAATAGAATGACAAATCATTGTTATTTACAATATCATAATGCGTATTAATAAGATAATGATGATGATAATAACAATAATAATAATTATTATTGTCCAATATTGCAATAAAACAATAATTGAACAATAATAATAATTATTATTTTTATTATTAATAATAATAATTATTATTATTATTGTTATTATTAATAATAATAATAATAATAATAATTATTATTATTATTATTATTATAGAAATTATATTTTATATTATATATTATAAATTATATATTATATATTATAAATAATAGTGATAATAATAATAATAATTATTATTAATAATAATAATAATTATTATTATTATGATAATAATAATTATTATTATTATGATAATAATAATTATTATTATTATTATGATAATAATGATAATAATTATTATTATTATGATAATCATATTATTATTATTATCATTTTTATAATAATAATAATAATAATATTATTATCATTATAATATTATATTATTATTACTATCATAATAATAATAATAATAATTATTATTATTATTATTATAATAACGATAATAATAATAATAATAATAATAATAATTTATTATATTGTTCAGCTTTTTTTAAATTTTCTAATCACTTTGTCTCTAATTTAATAAAATTCTATCGATTAGAATCTTCGTCCTACCAAATATAAAAATAACGTCTATAAAAATAATTCTAGAACTAATTATTCCCATCGGAATCAGGCCCAACAAGTAGGGAAATTAAAATAAAAAACTTTCAGATGTTTCGCCTACCTGTCAATTTTTTCGGTGGGTCGATACTTGTCCCTGACTTGTGAAATCAAAATCTCGGTCTTGTGAATCATTCTCGGCACGAGTAGCAGAGTCATTATAGCATCGTGATCGCCTCCGCGCACGAGGAAAGTCGGTGGCATGAACGACAAAAGATAACGCACGTGCGAACGAGCTTCCTCGGCTTCCAAACGTCGCAATTCGAGATCAACGGCCTTCGTTTGCGCCCGCGTTTCCGCAAACGTTTTTTGGAAATCGAGAATCTCCGCGAGCTGTTGTTCGGGACCGCGCTCGCCGGTTTTCGTCGTTTCCGTCGATTGCACGCGTTTTTGCAGTTGCACGCATTGTTCCTGCAATTGACTCGTCAACTCGCGGAATTTCGTGATGGTCGATTCGCGATCGGCGAGCGTTTCCAAAGCCGCGTCTCGATGACGATGAGCGTCTCGAGCGCTTCCGAGCGCAAGATCCAATTCTTCGCGCAATTCCAATTCCAATTCTTTCGAAGATTCGGCCAGCTGGTCGGACATATCCTGGTGACGAGAGAAAACAATTTTTATTATTCTTTTCGAGAGTCGATTTATACTTTTTTAAATATTTTAACTGTACTTTTTTAAATATTCTAACTGTACTACTTTAATTTCTCAGCCGGAATTATTAAAAATTTGAGGAATGATAGTTCTTGATGGGATGATGATACACGAATTATTTCAGATTTTTCCGCGACATAATTTAGTAGTTATAAATTTGTGAATTTAATATGGTCGTTTATGGGAAAACAGCGTCTGCAGACGTTAATGGTTGAAAAACGAATGGAAATAAATCATTGTAAATTCTGAAAAAATTATATCATTAAGATTGAGGATCGACAGATTGATTGTGCTCAGTTTTGAATGAATCGACTGGGTAATTGTCGAGAAATGAATTAAAGTAATGAGGTATAGTAATGAGTATCGTCTGAAACAGTTGAAACAATTGTACAGTCACGGACAAAACGTCAGTAAACCACCCGCCAATATCGTCGAATTTGACTTCAATTATTATTAAAAGTGGTAAATTAAGTCCTAATTATCATTAGTTCATAATCTTGTAACTTGTAAATCGACGATTCACCCATTTTTTACTAACTTTTCGCCCAACGATCTACCCACTAAGACATTAAATTTCTGTATTATATTCTTCACCTGCAAAGCTTCCAAGTCAGCAACTGCTTCCTCCAACTCGGCGACTTTTTCTTCCAAAGCCATTTTACGCTCGCCCAAAAGTTCGACCATTTCCTCGGCACCGAGAGCCGCATCGACCTGAATAAAAAATTGTCAAAAAATTCCGCGCCACGTTGACGATTTAAAAAAAGAAAAAAAAACCGGTATTTTCAACACAACCTGCTCTTGAAGATCCGCTATCTGATGTTCCATCTCTTCGACACGCGCCGAAAGTTTTTCCTTGGTTCGTCCGAGCTCGAGAATCTCCGATTTTTTCTGATCCAAATCTTTCTGCAGTTTTTGAAATTCGTGTTTTTCGTGAGCTGACAAATCACGCATTTTCACGAGAGTTTCGCGCAGTCTGCAGTTCTGTTGCTCGAGTTGTTTTATCTCGTAGGTCGAGGGACCGCTTGTGCCACCGACACCACTTCCAGGTCCTCCAGCCTTAATTTTTTACATCAAAATAAGTTTTTAAAAATAAAAAAATTTGTTTTTCGTTTTTGATTGGCCGAGTTAAGATCGATTGGATGGATAAAAAGGTAGTTTTTGTACCTTGGGTGGCTGTAAAATTGCCGTTTACAGCACAGAGGGGAATGTACTCACCCTTTCGGACATTTCGGTGCGCAAAATCTCAAGATCGAGGGTCATCTCTTCGAGTTTTTCTTTTAGCTGATCGAGCTCGATTTGCAACGTTTCGGCTTTTTCTTCGGCCATTTCTTTGTCGAGGGTTGCCATTTCCACGGTCTCGGCGAGATCCGCCATTTCGTCTTGATAAATTCCACGTGCTAGCTGAGCTTCGCGAGCTTCTTGTCTCGCACGTTGGACTTCTCTTTGCAAACTGGCCTGAAGCGATATTACGATAAAATTTGGCGCGAAAGCGATAAAAAAAGTAAATAAAGAATGGATAAAATCAATCGCACTTTTTTTCGATACCATAAAACCGTTTTAAAACAATTACAATTGCGAAAAAAAATTACAAGTTCACCGAAACAACTTGAAAATCGTACTAACCTGACTCTCCATAACTTTCGATTTGAATTCCAATAATTGTTCCAGCTGGATCTTCGTTTTTTCGAACTCCTTCATCTTTTCCTTGTCCTGCATTCGTTTCACTCGCAAGGTCTCCAATTTTTCGGTAAGATCGACGACCTGTGACACGGAACCAGCGAGACGATAACAATTTTTCAGAAATTACGAATAGAACGGAAAGGGTGGTAATTTTGGTAATTATGCCGAAGAACGCCACACCGATTTCTCTGGAATTGAAGTATGTGATTCTGGGGATGTTTTTGATCAACTTTGTATATGGGATAGAGCGTGGTAACCATTTTTTATCATGTTTCAAAGTTGTTGAAAAAATAATCAGTTGTTGAAAAAAATTTCAATTTTTACATTGTATTTTCAATTATTATTATTTAGGTTATTTCCGTGTTATTTCATGTTTCAAGGTCTCAGAAAAAATAAAAATTTCAATTTTTTAAATTGCATTTTAAATTATTATTATTTTTTTCCATACATTTATTTAGGTTATTTATTTATTTAGGTTATTCGGGTAATCGAAAATTATACACGTTACGGGTTACAAACTTTACGTGTACAATTTCCGATTATCCGAATAACCTACATAAATGAGTAATCTAAATAACAAAAATAACGAAAATAACCTCAATATCCCGAATTACCTAAATAAATAAATATCAACAATCCATTGAATTTCGAAAATCATGTCAGAAACTTTCAATCACTCATAACCACACGAACACTTGGTTTCCGCACCCAACATACTTGCATATAAAATTACTCATAAAAGTATCTTCTATAACATACTTTAATTCCATAAAAATCGGTGTGGCGTTCACTTTCTGCCTAATTACCGTAATTTCTTTTTTTTTTGCATAATTAAAACGCAGATCAAGGTTTCGATATCTCACCTGTGATTTCAAGCTATCATTTTCCTGAGCGATTTGCATGTGCGTGAGTTTTTCCTCGACGAGGGTCGACGTGTTGGTCACCGTCGCGGACATCGAACCGGCCATCGCTTGGCCGGGCACGAAGTGCGGCTTCAGGGTTTCCACAAAACCCGTCTTTGATCGAGAAGACGAGAGATTTCACAGTCAGTGAAAAATTGTCGAATCATGGATCACGAGGTGTTTAAATTTCTCCGCTGACGCGTTAATATCATAAGAAAACAATTTCTTACGATTTTAAAAAAAACCGTCAGCGTTTTTATTTTTCATTCATTTATCTACTAATTTTTTTTTTTTTTTTTTTTGAAAAAATCGTAACGAAAACGTCGAAGGAAGAAAATAAAACACCTCGCGTATTTTCGTTGCTAATCGAGCGCGTTTGGATTACTCCCGAAATTTGCGTTAGGCTTTCGTTAAACGTCGATATTAAAATAATCAATCGTAAAGAATAGAGGCAGACACCAAAAAGCTACACCCAACTCTCTATTAGATTGCTAAAGGGCGAAAATTACTTTCTCAACGATCCGAGCCCCGAATAAATGTACAAAGATACGCCGGATCAATTAGTTTGCGGTTAGTCTCGCCTTAAACCGTAATCGTCTACCCATACACAGGGCGTTGAAACTACGCATAACGTTTAGTTCTATTTGTGATGATGATGATTAACAAACGCGTCCTAGAGACACGATTAATTCTAACGTATACATTTTTAAACGTTTCGAAAATTCGTTTTTTTATAGAATTTCGATGCGTTTTGTTATTCGCAAGCTACGACCGTAACGCTTCAAACGTCTAGGATACCATTTTTTCGCGCGCTTCTCGGATGGTTAGGCGAAAATTTTATTGAGGTCTTACTGAATGGATATTTAAAAATGGCAAAAATTCGCTAAAATTTGAGGGACGATAGTTTTTGATGGAATGATGAAACATGAATAATTTCAGAATTTTTCACTACATAATTTAGCAGTTATAAATTTATGAATTTAACACGATCGTTTATGGTAAAACAGCTTCTGCAGACGTCAATGGTTGCAAAACGAATGGAACTAAATCTCCGTACATTCTAAAAAAATTATATCATCAAGATTTAGGATTTACAGATCGATTATGCTTAGTTTCAAACGAATCGACCGAGTAATTGTCGAGAAATTAATTAAAGTAATGCGAAGTATCGTCCGAAACAGTCGAATCGGTTGTACAGTCACCGACAAAACGTCAACCACACGTCAACATCGTCGAAATTGACTTCAATTACTCCAAAAACTGGTAAATTAACATTTCTAAGTCCTAATTTATCATCAGTTCAGCTATTTGTAAGTCTAATCATGTACGACACGATCTAGACTCGTAAATCCACGATTGACCAATTTTTAATTAACTTTTTGCCCGACGGTCCAACCAGTAAGACCTCAATCACGTACTTCGAAAACGTATTATCTCAATATCAACATTACTTTTTCTTCAATTCTCCCCGTGTCACGTGTCAGGCACAAATCGACTCGCGAAACTCAATCAAAGAAGCGAACGATGATGCGGGAGAGATGATGAATGATCGAATGGCTCGTGTTCGTTTTCCCATGAAGCTAGACCCGTTTTTTAAATTTTTTCATTCTTTCTCCTTTCTCAAGCCTAATCGTCGCATTCCCAGGAAAATAGGGAAACAGATAGAAAAAAAAGGTTTATCGATTCTTCGGTGTGTGAATAATGAATGTTTCGAGGATGACGTAGTATCGTGTTATGGCTGCTATGATCGACAAACAACTAGTGTGAGATTTGTAGCTGCATTACGATAGTTTTGTTAAATAAATGACGATAATAATAATAATAATAATAATAACGATAGAATAGTGAATTTTTATATACATATAGATATATATATATATATAGATAAGTGAATGAGTTTAAAAGACAAACTGGCATATTACATTAATGAGTATTAATTACATTATTGCGATCATCTTGGGCCTTTGGCTTTTTGCCGGGAGGCGAGCTCGTGCTAGGGGACTTCTGAAACACGTACGTGCATTCCCATGTGAATCCCATATCTCGAACAATTTAACACTTAATTTCGTTAAAATCTTCTTACAATATTCCCACGCGACATCGTCTCCTCGTATCCTCATTCTTAATCGTTATTTCGTCACGTTATTCGACTTGTTCGCGTCGTTTTAACAATATTAACGTAGCAAGTGTCAGTGAAATAACGTATAGACTCGTCGACGATTGCCATCGGATTCGCGTTTTTGCTTCGAACAATTATTTACGTTTTTTTTTCTATGTTTTTTTTCGTGATTATGATTTTTTTCTTTCAACAGGGAGATACGAGTTCCAACGGGAACGAATTTTTTTTTTTTAATATTTTTTTTTTAATGATACTTTATCTAACGTAACCAACGCGAATAATACGTAACAATAAGCCGAGAACTTGTCGCATTCTCGGGTGTGAATTGGTTGTCTTACCTCGACGAAAGAAGCGCGTTTAGTGGACGTTGGCGCTGGTATGTGAGATTCTCCGCTGTCCTTTCGCTCGTGTTGCAAACTCGTCAAGCTTTCGATGCTCGGAGCGCTGAGTTGCGTTCTACTTCCGGCCAGAGACAATCTAGAACTGTGTACGATTGACAGGAAAAAAAGCACAACATTTTTTTGTATTAGTCTGCGGTTCAATTTTCAGCTATTTAGTTTAACTCTGATATGATTTTTTTTCTTTCTGAACAATCTAGCCGGCGAATGACCAGCGAGGTCGTCACATTTTTGGGGTGATTAATTTATTGATTAACGGATAAATGTAGTTTTGACATTTTTCTAGCATATCGTGCCAAATTATTTCTACGATCGATGATACTTCGAACGCTACGATCGCATGCTTTTTTTTCTTGTTTCGATAATGTTATTTACGAGCTAGATGGACGATCGATGCGGATATTTCTATATGAACGAGAATTTAAAATCCTGAACCTTTGTCTACGTGGAAACGAAAATAAGGATAATCACAAAACGAGACATTCGGGGTTAACATCGATTAATAAACTTTACGATTACAAAAAAATATATCAGAGTTTTTCCATGGACCTTACCCAGACAGCTTCTCCGACTGTTGACGTGTTACTTGCGCAGGGGATGTTTTTCTTCTAACGCTTTTTTAACGAGCAGCATATACATATCAATTAATCATGTTATTCTCACCGTAAAGAAACAAAGAAAAAGTAGAAGTCGCATTAATCGACGACGAAGCAAAATCTCCGTTTGTACTAACGTTATTATTGATTATGATCTGTTCTTGCGTGTGTGTTTAATTGTTATCAACTTACGCGGTAGGTTCGTTCTTCCTGCGAACGCTCATGCTGCGTACCAATGTTAATCGAGTCGAGCGGTTAGATGTCGGTTATCATACAAAACTTTTAGAACGAGGGAATTGTCTTTTTTACAGGGAAATGGAAGAATCGACGGACGTTTTGTACAAGGATATTAAAAAATCGTTTTTTTTTTTCTTTTCTTTATCAAAGTTATGTCATGCGTTATGAATGCGTCAGACAAGTCTGTGTCACCTGTTGAGACGACTGCGCGCTCTGGCCGCTCCGCTGTCGTCCGGAGTAGTCGCGCTGCTGCCTGCGGACGACGGACTCGTCGGGTCCGGCCTGTTGCCAGCCTCGTCCAGCAATATGAGTTGTGTTTGACGCACGAACATTCCATGATTTTCTTGACACTTTTTTAACAATAAACAAATATTGATTGTTATAACGATTTTGTTTTTTTTTTTCTCTGAGTGATGGAAAGAAATATATATTTAAAAAAATTTTTTTTGGTAAACATTGACATCTGTCAACCTCACTTACTTTGAAGTACGCGTGTCCCTTGATGGTGCCATTATTCTTGCCTTTGGGCTCGTCTAGGATGACACCGATCCACTTACCAGTTGCGAAGGTCGGATGTCCGATGTACGCGATCGAGCCCTGACAATCCTTTCCCGTTATTTCGACCCTCTGACCTATTCTCAACGACATTTCTTATCACTCATTCGGGGATACACGCAATTTACGTGCGAATTGGTAACCAACGATCGAATGTTACGATCGACGTCGCCATATTCGAAAACACCTTGCCAAATGTGACGAATGTCGCGCCGCGGTGTTAGAATGCATAACCCATCTTCGTAGTTTTCTTACTTATCATCTGCCGACAACTGACGATGGGTAGGAAGTCTAACGACATTTCGGAAGGGTAACGACATTTCGAAATTTTCATATGTACTTTCCTTGCATTGCGATAAAGAAGGGCCTTACGATTGATCTGATGAATTCGTAACGACATTTGTAATTGCTTATTCGGGGCTACGTCGATCTAGATCTTACGACTTTTTGCCAAACTAGCGACGGTCGTAGGGCAATTAGAAGTTCCCTCACTCATCGTACGCTGATATCGCGATGAGATAATTATGTATGCGAATTTATATATTTTTTGTATTCTGACAGATGCTCGCAGCTGCTCTCTTTCATCTTAAAGATAAATTTGAGCTGCGACAAAATTGAAACTGCGACAGAGAGCAACTGGGACCGTTCTGGATTTTGTGATAATGCTCCTGGCTCGGTCGGTAAAAAAGTCTCCGGAGCATCGTTGACGGCATGATTGATTGTGCTTTGATAAAAAACGAGAATTTTCGACCAAGTGGTCGTGATAGTGAGATAGTGGCTTCAACGATTTCTGTGGACCAATCGAGAATGAAAAAGCAGCCACTCCAACCCGTCTTAGATTGATATGTTGCTGCTCGGTCGATAATAAAAACTGTAAAACATGGTTACCGGCGACGATTGAACTTTCGGAGACCAGACGAGTACGGATGACTGCAAAATTACTAAAAATAAAGGGAAATAACAATAAAATAATCTTTAAATAAAACCGCACCGATAGAACCGAAAGATTGATGGAAAAAATGTTTAGAGTGCACCACTGGTGCTCGGTTTCGAACTCAGGATCTCCATTTGTACACTCTGATGCTCGATTTTCCACATTTCCGCCATAAAAAACAAAACCACAAAGATAATTGTTACATTTATTCATCAACATTGTACAGTTTTACGAATTTTCTTTTCGTCAATTAATAATCGCACGATACGTTTACTCAAATGGAAAGAGTCGCTCTTTTACACGTAATTCGCATCGCGAAAGGATACAGACGAGAGAATTATGTCTTTTATCGCGAGTTTACTTTTTTTTGTTTTTGTTTTTTTTTTCTTATAGAGAAGAAGTGTTTATACGAAATTAGCGTTATTAATTCGTCAGAGACTATACATATGTTTCGCATTTGAGATTGCGTTGATACTCTTTCAGCGAGCGACAGATTGTACAACGAATAAGCAGCGGAAAATTTATTTCCGCGTCGAGATAGTTGAAATTCCGTTATTAACATTACGAGTATCGTTGCTTAGCTTTGATTCCGTGCTCGTATCAGTCATTTATTCATGTATCATACATATATATTTATATATACTTATTGGAAACAATCGCTCGTGATTCACTTTATTCATGTGCGATTCGGGTTTACAGCCGACATTTTTCATTCAAATCATCGCCATTTTCTTTCAACAAAAAATTGCTCCAATATTCGAAAGACAAAATTAAAGGAAATTATACAAAATCGTTCGAAAGTTTTGAATAATTAAAAACAAACGTGAATCCGACACTCATGAGACCCAATTTTATCTTATAAAGTCTTTATTTTTTCTAAGAATATCGCAGAGTTCGAGTAATTCAACAGGATAGGAACAAAAAGTTCAATAAAAGGAAATAAAAATCAGCCTACTTTTGGGTCTGAACGTCGTAGTAAAGCTATTTATTATGAGGTATAAAAGTTAGCATGGAATAAATTATTGATGAGCGTGAATATAAATGCAGATTTTGATCATATCGGAGTGAAAAATTTGAAGAATGGACAAAGTCTTCCACGTCTCCCGCATCCTCAGGAAATCCAGCAAAAAAAACAATAAAATGAAAAATAAAATAGAATAAAACAAAATAAAACCGCGATGGATGCAGTTTCGTCATGAGACAATCGATAAGCGCGTTAACAATATCAAAACAACAATATTTATATCGAGACACGGCTCAATCGTTGCTCCATCCCACACTTCACGGTTTTCTCAGTTTCCCTCCATAATTTTCCACCTCCTTCCAACCGAGAAAACGTTTTCTCACAATCATTTCACGACTGCGAAACGTAACTGCGTTTGGATTCGGTAATTTGTCGCCAAAAATTATCGTGAGACGATGAACGATAACGCCAATGTCACTTGACGTTCGTCAGGCTGCGTATTCGCGAACGAATCTCGTTCGCTTCGTCGCTTTGAGACCGCGATTTCATTCTTTCGGAGTGTCCTTGCGCCAGTATTTCGTCTCGGCGAGTTGTTTGCCGCTGTTCATGGCGTTCGATGGAGCCCGACGAACGTTCTTGAAACACTTGCGGCAAGTCAAACGCCAGAATGCCAGCCGGAAGTCCGCCGAGTAGAAGGAGTAGATGAACGGATTGATCGCCGAGTTAAACCACCCTAATTGAGAAACACGTCAGGACGGATTTAAACAATTGGCCGGTGAATAAAAATAGCGTAGAAGTATCGCTAATTTTCGTATGAAAAAAAATTACATCGGAAATTATCATATTTTTCTTGGAAATGATTAGAATGAGATTTATAGAAATTATCGGAATAATATTTGAAGGCTAAAACAATTATCAGTAGGAGTTCCTAGTTAGTGCTGTTAAAATATGATAAATGAATATTTGACAATGGTTTTTCTTTTACAACGAAATAATAATTATGATCAAAATTGACAGTTTATTCGCTAATCATTGGTTGGATAAAATTGTATATAATAATTATTTCATGTTGGTATTATTGTTATATATGATATAGAATATTATTATATAATTCAAAAATAGTATCATTCATGTAGGAATATTATAATATTCTATTATATAAGAAAATACGCATATAATAATTATAATTATTATATATCAAACGTACCCATTGTCAAAAAATAATAGTTACAATGAAAATTCATCAGTTTATCCCTTAATAATTCTGCGAATAAAATCATACACAATTATTCAATCTGCTCGTTCCGTCACAGCATCCTACGAAAAACCCACGAACATCTACATGAGCCATGTAACTCTATCGTCTGCAGATCGAATGCCTAAATATTCAATGTTCCGACAGGTCGATACATCGAATCAGAATGCTTCGAAAATAAATGTTCCGAATCGGCTTGGCTCCGACTGCCAATATTCCGAAATATAAACATTCCGAAAACGTATATACAATATAGTGGCGTAACTCATTCAACCACGTAAAGATGGTAGCAATTCGGAGGCAGATAGATAGATTTGGACAATAGTTTTACTTCATCTCGACGTGGGGCAGCTTTTTTTTTATTCAGACGGCCGATTGGTGCCTGTCAAAGTTTCGACCCGATAAAATAGTTTCCTTTTCGCGATTTCTATCTCGACTGCCGAATCGGAACATCTATTTTCGGAATATTTCTCTTCGATCTATTAACCCGCCGAAACATTAAATATTCGGAACTTCGATCCATACCCGATTTTTCAACATACCTAGCCACGTAAGCGCCGGCATCAGACTGTCCGGTGGTGCAACCGGGACGAAAGGCGTGGCGAGATAAAGCACGAAAAACGGTAACCAACACGCGATAAATCCTCCAACGACGACGGCCAGCGTTCCCGCGGTTTTAGTTTCGCGTCTCACGCGATTTATCGAACTCTGATGATTGTCGCGTTGACGATTTCGACTGATCGGCACGGTCAAATGATTCTTCTTCTCCAACGAGATCGACGGAAGAACCGGCGACGTTGATTCCGCCGGAACATTGCGCGTATCGCCGATTTTTTCGCTCGACGAGCCATGTCCGATGTCCGAAACGCTCGACAATTCTTCCGAACGTTTCGCAACCCCCGCTTGTACGAAACAACTCTTCGAACGTTCGCGTCCTTGAGTCGACGGCGATTTGCCGCGATGC
The DNA here is from genome assembly GCA_963971145.1 of Sussaba pulchella. Classification (NCBI taxonomy): domain Eukaryota; kingdom Metazoa; phylum Arthropoda; class Insecta; order Hymenoptera; family Ichneumonidae; genus Sussaba; species Sussaba pulchella. Next base: position 18,665,863 of record OZ020165.1, read on the forward strand.
GAACCATAATCGTTCATCGCGTCCGGACCCTGAAGACTTTTGTGTCTTTGCGCGATAACGCAAGATATTCTCGCGTAAACGTAAATCATAACGAGCATCGGCAAAAAGAACGAACCCATTGCCGAAAAAACGACGTACGAGGAATCCATGTTGTAACCGCACTTTTTGCGATCTCGATTAGCCGCGCGTGGAAAACAACCGATTAACGGGGGACTCGTTATTATACCGGCGAGAATCCAAACTACGACGATCATAACACCGGCGAGTCGCTTGCTTCGACGACGTCGGCTGTACACGAGAGGTTGGGTCACAGCCAGGTACCTTCGACAATTGTAATTACACGTTACTGAAGTGTACTGATCATACGGAAGAAATATAAATTCACGAGATTATTGATGAAATACATTTTTTTGTTGAGGTGATTATTGAGATAATTGATTTGTTTTTTCAAATGTCGTGAATATGGAATTTTTCATGGTTCTTGAGAGATTGTTTATCGAAGGAATTAAGACTTGATTATGGAAATGATTTTTTTTTTGCTTATATAGTTAATAATTGAAGATTTATAATATAATTATAAATTTATTACTCACGTATTCGTTACGTTATATAATTTGAAATTTATTGAATTAAGATTTTTATGATCAAAGAGAATACGTTTAATACAACGTTACCGAAGAAATGTTTCCATCTGAATTAGAAATTCAGTTCAAATACGATTTTTTTGGGATCTACATGAAATTGCAATTATTTATTTTATTGATTGATGGAAATATTGATAAATTATTTAATATAGAATTGCAGGTTCGTGCAAATGAATTGTTGTTTAAGCTTTTATTTTGGAAAATATTTCACAATTTATAAATATTCGAAAACAGGTGAAAATTTGCGAATAAATTATTATATCCATATCGTTGATACGTCCAAAGACGAATTAATTGTCCTTCCGTGCTTGGTGCAATTTCGAAACGACAAATTTGGATGTAGGTCCGCATCGTCCACCTGTTTTCCGGCAGATTGAACACAACGTGTCTGTTAGAGCGAAGATCGGTCTGTACTGCGATATTGCCCGACCAAATATTGACCAATTCTACTGTATGCCCCAGAGAGGCATCGATATCGTCGAAGTTATCGTCGCTCCACGTCACAGAGGCCGAGCCAAAGACCGAGAGGACTTAATAAAGTATGAAAAAAAATCTAATCTGATAACGAAGAAACAATCATGGTGAAAAAACTGGAAAAAAAGGTGGAGATGAGTCGTAAAATCGAATCTATCTGATCAATGAAACCATATTTTTCAATCTAAAGCAATGTAAACTGCGACTATCAATTTACGACAAAATACAATCCGTAGCCGCAAATATTTGAACGATCTGACGAAATTTCAAATTTCCGTGCAATCACTCGTAAAAGGGAAAAACAAATAGAATGCTAAATCAAATACGTAATAAAATTTAAAAATTCAACCAGAGATGGAAGTAAACATTGAATTTAAAAAATGGTTTTGACTTCGTTTATTACATCCAAATAGTGTACTAGCGCCATTTTCTCTGCGCTTGGCTCTTGTCGAATAGTGATTGATTTTTTTTGTTAGTAGGTCGCTACGTGATTCCATCGATCAGATGGAGAAGATGCAAAATAGGGACGACGCGGAAACGTGGATGAGGGACGACGAATTGAAGGACAGGCGACGAATCTAAAGATAGGTATGCCGATGATAGAGGGGGAAGGGAAAACGTAGTCGTGACTCGATGCTGCTCGTAATCCCATTACGCAACCGTGACTGGAATCCGTGGAAGCAATGACGGAAACGAGACGCGAAAACCGACAGCGAACGAATGAACGAACGAACGAACGAACGAAAGAACGAAAGAACATTCCACCAGTCTTTTCCAGTCTATCCACTATGTTTTTTCGTTTTTTTTTTTTTTTTTGCGTCTGTCTTACCTGTCTATAGATATCGCGCACAACGATAGAATACTCGCTGTGCAGAGAAGCACGTCGAGGGACACCCACGAGTCGCAGAGAATCTCACCCAGCGCCCAGTTTCCACCGTTTATCTGCGAATGGACTTGAAATGACATTTCACCGAAATAAAGTAGATATCAATCAGAAGGAATTGGAATTTTAAGACGATGGCGTGAGCGATTAATCATATATGGATCAAAAAATACGATGGCGTCTTGACGTCGGGTATGTAGAGGAAATAATTTGAATGCTTAAAATACTGATTCTTATCGCAGTTGGCCTTCGTAATGCAATGAAGTACTTGTAAATTAACTTTGTTCATTACCAGTATTCAGCACGCGTAAATTAATTTTATTTATTACAAGTATTCAGCACGCGTAAATTAATTTGATCTATTACGAGTATTTCGTGCTCGTGATGAATTCAAGCACTCGTAGATGAATTTGAGAGTGCGATGAATAAAACAGTGTCGTTATTGAATAAATGAGTAAATAACTAGAACAGTGATTTTCTGCTTGAAATAGTATATTACCGAAAAATTGGATGTATCAAGAGGCATAAAAATTTCACGATGAAAGCGTCAGCGATTAATTAATCAAACATGAATCAATAAATGCGACGACATCTTGACGTGAGGTATTAAAAATGACAGAATTTCAATGCTTCAAAATATCGATATTTATCGTAGCTTATTTTATTAATGCGATAGAGTACTCACGAATTAACTCAGTACTCGTAATAAGCTCGAGTACTCTTCAATACCAAGAATTATTTTGAAGAATAAGAGAAATTTCGTCTTCGAGATGAAGGAAAAATAAGAATGTTCGATAATACACGGAGGAGAAGAAACAAATTGGCACGTGACAAAATCTCCAACCAACAAGTTTCAATGTAATTTTCTCGGCTGATGTAACACGTTGGAATAGTGAAGTCGTCGGATTTCCAGAACCCGAGATGAAAACTCGTGCTGCACGTACAGCAGAACCTTATCCAGACCAGAAATATCGAGTAAAATACCAAATACTGAACCCATATTTCTTTGTCTCGAGCACACACGAATGTTATACGCTACCGAAACCTTATCGACGTTTCCAGGAGGAAATATGTAGCGCACGGCGGGGAAAGACAATATTGAGTGAAAAAAACTTGAATGTGAAAAGGTTAAGGATAAAAGAAAAATCGAGAAATGTTGAAAAGATTACGTGTATTTGCGTCTGGAGTGTGTATTAATAATTTTTTAATTTTTTATAACAAAGATTTCATTGTGAAATCAATGATTCCTTATTCCAAGTGAGTGTAATATGATGTTTCGAGCTCAGTTTCAATCTCTGAATATTTTTATTTCGGTGAAAAAATCGATTTCAACTGGTCAAACAATTGTTTTCACGTGGTATGGTCGATTGCAACATTTATAGAATGACTGCGAAGTCTCTTAAAATAGTTCGATTGGGCTCAGATCTCACCAGACGTTTTCTGATAGTGTATGTTTCAAATCGGAGACCTGTAGGAATTTTATTTTCAAAAATACACCCTAATATGTATACATGCAGTTACTACGAATATACAAAAGCAGGCGAGATACGCGGTTATATCATCCTATAAATTCCTTTCCGAGAGACGAAACGCGTGGGTGAGTACCGAATTTCTGCGATAATCCGGACGGCACCGCGTGCAAGTTCTCATCCGTATATCAATGACTAATTGACCGATAACAAACGACCACGAGCTAACGAATTGACGGGAACGTCGCCTCAAAACGAACGTCGTAAACGAAAAGGGTACGTCGTCAATTTGGATCGAAACACGAATCTCGCGAGTACGATCATAGAAATATAACCGCTTTGCTGAAATGAACAGTAGTTCCATCGAATGGATGTGTCGGAAAAAACGCATAACATTTTAATGAAATTACAATTTTAGGTATCTCCTATAATCCGAAATTGCCTATAACTTTTTTATGCCGGATACTCTTGATTTGCGCCTTGATATCGTGAAAAAAATTAATTTACTTTTACACAGGGATGGGCATTCATTCATTCGATGAAAATGCATTTGGAATGCTTTCATTGCTAAATTACCATGAACCGAAATTGTTATTAAATATTAGAATCAATTATAAAACAATAATTCATCCAAATTATTCATCATTATTACAGAAATGTGAAAATTCTAATTGTTCCACGATATTTTATCATATTCATTCGTTCTGAAAATTATTTCAAATACATTTTAATTCGATGAATGTCCATCTCCGTTTATACAAGCTTGGCCACAAAAATAAATAAATAAATAAATAAAAAATAATAATGTTTGCCCATAGTATGCACCTCCTGCATGAATCATTTTATTTTATATCGTTCCTACTCGCCGTCGAGATTCCACCGATTCCCTCGATATTACAATACAAGCCACAAAATTCCGTGCATTTCGCCCCACGCACTACCCGATAAATTAATCGTAGAGGGCTCGCTTGATTGAACTGAATATTTTCGAAAATATGATGGATACGTACGTGAAGCAATACAGCGGGTGGCATGACAGCGAGTCCGACCAATAAATCGGCTGCTGCCAGACTCGACACGAAACAATTAGTGACGGTACGTAGTCGCCTTGTCGTAATTACGGCGGCGATCACGAGAGTGTTGCCCACCTGAAATTTGATTCATCAAACGGAGCAATAAAATAATACAATGATATATAATAACACCACGTACATATATTAACCATCACTACCCTATATTATATGTAATAAATTACTTATAAGTCACATATATTATATTATACATTCACATATTATAATTATATTGTATATATTGTTGTATTGTATAATAATATAATACGATATAGGACTCTCTCTCTCTTTTTCTCTCTTTTGCTCTCTCTTGCTCTACCAATCTCTGTAGCAATGTTTCAGTCAATCATTTAGACAAATCGTCACCCCGTGACCCATCCGCGGGCCACATAGAACTCGATGAATTACCGTCTTGCTATACGCATGGCAGCTCCATCCACGTTGTGACGGAAAATGAATTATTCTCTGATTAATGATTACCTACAGCTTACGATTGAGGAAAAAAATATTGAGGGGAAAAACGGTCCGTTAATTGAATTATCAGAAAAATTATATCTTATTGAGCTACGGTAATGCTGTTTCTGAATTTGAGGAAATATTTATATGGGGTTACAAATATGTTACACGGAATGAATCACAAAATACGTTTTTCTATGAATTTCTTCGATTCAGTCGTGCTTTATGTCATAGTCGATTCCACTTCGAAACATTATTAATTGAGGTTCTCAGCAGCGTGAAAACCCTGAGGCTTTTGATTACGCGCATAATTAAACTCGACAAAATAATCTTGAATAAAAATTAAACATAATTATAATTTTTTCTTCCCGTTTGCGAATTGCGAATGTGCGGGTCATTTTACCCCGGTGGCTTATCTTTTACAAACGACCTATATAGCTAGCTTATAGTCCTCGGTCGCTTGTACTTAAAGCTGTTTGAGGTACACAGATCGAGGCGCAGATTGTCGGATTAATGCAATTATATCAGTTTGCTATGAATCAGGCCACTTATAACTTTGCCAACGGGTATATCTGTGGTTTGAGGGCAAATTCGAATCAGTCCATACAGAGAGTTTCCGAGAAATAACGATTCTACGTTGCAAATGCTCTATCAAAGCGGAGAAATCGATTTGGTAAATAATAATTATCGGGTTATACGTAATTTCTGGTACTATTCAAATTGGCTTTATTCGGTTTTGCCTAAAAATCATGAATTTATCTGGTTTTGCTTACCGATAAGAGATGATCGATAATCGATATACATTGTGAGATAACGAAATTTTATTTTTCCGACAAAAAAGTTTCAGAAAACCTCGGAAAAATAATATGACATGAGTCTTGTTGTTTTTTTAACGGAAAAATTGTGAACTTGTTCGGTTTTTCCGACAAAAAGATCTTATTTGGTTAGGTTAATCTCGTATATTTCTTCCTGTATGAGCAATTTCCGGCAACTTTGTATTTGAAAACAATATTTCCAATCTAAATTACAGAGATCCGATGAATTCTATTTTTTTTTCGGGAAAAATCGGTCTATTCGTTTTTGCCTCCAAACTAGCGATATATCTATCTATTGCTACACGTGTCGGTCACGCGTTGGTATCCCGCCACCGTTGACGTTCCATCGTGTTCCTAATCAATTAAACACGCACTCAAGACCAGGCAGAAACTATATGTAACACATGGTACTTCGGGGATCATTGATGTGGTCCTGAGCACAAAATCTATAGACATTAGACACGCGAGAGTATATATTCACCCTTCTATACGAAGGCTTTCCAAGCGACACGTGAATATCGGATGTGTTCCCATGACGTGCAATAGCTCTCGATATATTATCGTCGCAAATTTAATAGCGGAATTGATATCGAGTTTCGCGCTCGAGGTTTCATGAATTGATTAAATAATCATTATAACGACGCGGGAAACTTGAATTCTACCGAGAAGCCTCGTAATTACAAATTATACGATAAACAATTCCCGGCAAACTCTTTAATTATTGTTTCGAACTTATGTGGAATCGCGAGAATGAAAAGTAGAATCTAGAAGGGAATCTTTTGAAATCTCGAAGCTCTTCGAAATTAATTTTATTATTCGAGTTTACAAATTAAAGGATAAAAGGATTTTCGAATCCGGCAAAATTTTCCAGGATCTCATGAAAGTTGCTGTACTTGGTTACCTCCTCGGTACAATCCCAATACAAAACTGTCCCTAAAACCAGACCAAACTATTTTTTCCCTGAATAATCCCCCAACAATTAAATTGAAAAAAAAAAACTTGCATATGGTTTCCTCACTATTCAAGTGGATAAAAATGCAAACCACTTTCGCAGAATTGAATACATTGTACGAGTCTTCCTCTATAATAAACTATTTTTATTATGTCCGGCTTTTGCACATACACTCAGACATTTTCTGAAAACACAATTTCCACGTGTTTTACAACCTTTCGACCGTTTTGCCATTCAAATCCTGATTTTAAAAATGTAAAAATATTTGTTTACCTCCCAAAACCCGACAATAACGCGACATTACGCTTCGACGTTTCAAAAAACCTCCCCACGTGGGAATAATCATGAAATAATATACCGAAATTCTCATAACGACCGAGTTTCCGTCAGTCCCAGTTCAATCGGTCCAGATCCACCACACGTGTGTGATATTACTGCCGTCATTGTCTCGCGCGTTCGATAACACGTGCAATCGTAAATAATTCGACGTGTCGAGCCATTGGGTCGTTGGAGAATTCGGACATCGAACGGGATGCGCGTTCTCACGACCTCGCATAGGACTCGCGTTTGGATCCGAATCCGTTTCCCGCATCTCGTTCACATCGCGGTTGCCCTCTAGATGGTGAAGATGTACCTCGGGTCGTAGTCCGTGAAACGTGACACGGAGCCCGTGGGAAGAGGGTACATCGTTCCCGCGAGAGCTTTATCGAGTACCTCGAGTGCACGTTGAGCCCCCGTCGGTTAAACGCCCCGAGGACGGATGCTGCGAGAGAGCTGCTACCGCGATAATCCCCGCTTTCTCGCTCCGGATAAACACAACCCGACTTGTTAAACCTATGCGAAACTCGGGTAGGTAATAATAACCGTCATACGCACTGAACTACGTTCCTCGCGACGATTGCATTGGGATGAGTACACATTTATGTGTCAGGGTAGTTCTTGTTTGGATCATTTTTTAATTTCAATTGCGTGTGGGTCTCAATCGATAGAGAAAAAGAAGAAAAACGTTAAGCCTTATTTGACCTTTATAGTCTAATTCGTGGTATGCAGTGATACATGCGGTGATACATCTCATTCAACGATTATACCGTTGCGCTGACGAAAATGGTGGGATTCATGAACGGTGTAAACGTGGCATGAGATGACCTGAATACGTCCGTTTTTTAAATGAAAGTAGGATTCATACCTGTTAATTGTATATGAAATTACATTTTTCGGGAATAATTGGTCGCCTAGCCAATATAATTACCGGAAGATAAAACAATTGCGTATATTTCAAACGCGCACCTCCAACTCGAATCAACGCGTAGTAAAAGTTGGACTAGAAAGATCAAAGCAAACTGAAATTTTTCAACTCTTATTTTGTTTTTAACTTATTTTGGAATGAATTGAGACCTAGGCGCAATCAACATTCGGAATTAACCCAAATTGGAACCACCCTAACATATAAATACTAAAAATATGGATACAGATATCAAGATCTGTGTAATATATATGATTTTTTTTCTGATATATTTGTCTCCACATTTTTTTAAACAAATAAAATATGACAAATATGAAGTCGTTGAGATATTTTGCAAATTTTTTACCGCCATAAATCCATATTTATGCACGAACACGAACAAATATATTCCACAACAACTGCGTTGACGTTTCTGACGGAAAATATGATGGTAAATAAGAACTAATTGCTTACAATGGTGACGATAATGAGAACGGAGAACAAAACAGCGAGAACGAGGTCCGTCCAGTTCGGTAGATATTCCACGACCGACGCTGGAGCCGGCGAGGCATGTACAGCACCGAAATAATCGTCGAGGCTCGTTTCCCTGGAGCCAACGGTACCGTTGTCGCTGGTGTACTTGTAATACAACCATCCCGGTGGATCAACCGCTGTAGCGTAATACACATTCGTGCGGTTCTCCATTCCACCGTCGTAATTATATTCTTCGCGACGTATCTTACACTACATTGTTCTTCTTCCGACGACGTTCGACTGTCAACACTTCCACGAGTTACACGGATTTCCAGTGGGTGACGATTTCTGAAAGCAAAGAAACGAAAAAATAAATAAAAATAAAACGAAATAGAATACATCTAATTATAGACGCTAAAAGACGTCAGAACATAGGAATTATTTCGAAAGTGTGCTGTAAATAGACGATGTAGGTTGAGTTTATAAAATGTTCTATGTAAACATTTTTTGGTTTCATTTAAACCTTGACGTATATATTTTTTGGGAAGCGTTAATTGCATGACCGATATTATAATCGTATGATAATTGGTAATATGATATACAAATATAATCACCGATTAATTGCTGATGAATTACCTGCGACGACTGAAAAGAAGAATAAAATTCGCGGGTTTGGTATGAAAGCCTTATGGTATTCCTGCGTTGCCTATAAAGTTGATAATATTTATCCAATCGAACAGTTTATGCATGAAAAATTAGAAGCAAATAATGTAACGTTTCGAAATTTTCTACTACAAATTCCGACCATCGTAGCATTTTTTCGAACAATACGATTGTAACGATTCCGATAGAGTTCAATTTAGATTCTTCAATCGCCATTGTAAATATATTTCTCCGTCGATGGCGATAAGGGGGGAGGGGGGTCAATATACTATAAGCCGGAGCACATTCGATCGTCGAACTGTAATTTCCTGGCTTTTACAAATCTACTCTCTCAATATGCAAAATTATTGATAATTATACATTTATCGTCACCGATAAAATTTTAATTGCGATTGCAATTAATCCACGGAATTCATGGATACAGCATGATCGTATGATTCAATTTATTATTCATTATAAATCATCTGCAAAAAATAAATTGAAAAGTCGTCAACGGAACGAAACGAAATTGTCTTCCTGCTGTATCCAATATCGTATAATATGACGAACATTCCAACACGCGTGGTATGACGTATCAGCTTGTAACTAGATACAACACTCCGAACCGTGCCTCGCCTCTTCAATTCACCACGAAATCGCATTGATAAACCGTCCATCAATTCACCATTGAACAGCAGAACCGTGGGAATACGGCCGGTGGTGGACAATCGTTCGTGGCGACCGATGGAAAGTCATGAAACGAATAAACCAATTGGATTTTCGTGGGTTCGGAGAAATTCTGTGAAACGTTTTCACCGATGAATCATTTGACGCGATTGTAATGGCTGATAGTCGATGAGCGAATACCATTTCTGCCTATCCGTCTATTCGTATCCATAACTTTCCAACGGATTACTTCGCTCTGTCGTTATGTATAATCCGATCGTTTCGTACGCGATATCTCGGATAACTGCAACAGCTATTGTTCGTACATGGTCCATCAGAAAATTTTATTATTAATAAATGATAGAGAAAAAATATATGGATAATACGTGAGGTATTATTAATAGCTTTTGAATTCCGGGTTAAACTGTCGGCCTAACTGATATTAGTGATTCGTGATTTTTTAAATTAGTCTTTCGAACACTTAATCAAAAACGACTGTTTTCTCGAAAAATGTCTCTAATCCATCGATTTTCGAATAATTTACGAGCAAGATGTTTTATAGAAGATCATTAAACTATTTATGTAAGTTCAAAATTATTTTCGAACGTCATACACAAAAACGAGCGCAAATTACGGCAATTTTCCTCCGGAGACCTTCAAAACCAAACCAATACTCTGTAAAATAGTTCATGCGCCGTAGTCGTAGCTTTCAAAAAGGCTCGGTGGCAATTATTCAACCAAAAAAGAGGGACTCTCTCATGTACATTAAATGAGAAAACTTCCCGCGCTGGAAGCGGGCTCTAAAATTTTTTTAGATAGCTGAAATTTGCACACAATTTCGGTTTGGAAAAAATACAATTAAAAAAAAAATGGCTGCGAAACGAATCAACCCTAGCATACATTAATATATTAAATAAGCCGGTTTTAGGTTAGGTTTGGGTTATTTCTTTTTTTACTACTTAATAGTAGTATTCAGAATAAATATGAGTCTGGACAATATAATTGCAACAAAAACTTTCGAGTACAAATAAATCGTAGATCGAAAACTTGTGTCGCGATTGAAACCCGGTTGCTGGACGTCCACCTTTGAAAAACAGAACGAACTTGCGCGTGATTCAAAAAAGTCCGTACGTCGAAACATATTTCTCTGTCAGTCACGAACATGCACCATTCGCGTCCAGATATAATGCTCTGCGTTATTCAGCCGCGCATGTACCGCGTTCGATACCGCGTGGACTCAATTTATCCGGGAAAACGAAATATTCCCGTCACAGACAGCTAAATCGAGCAAAGAATTCCCGGACCACAATTTTCGTTCGATCCTTCGTCAATGGAGGTCGCGGCGTCAAAGCTCCAGAAAACGTCCGGTCGCATCGCTGCACGCAATTCTCATTTTGTGCAAAAGGTTCAAATATAATCGCCAGCGTTGGTTGCGTATCGAAATGCGACATTCTATGAAACAACATGCAGGATTTTCCTTCGAAAGCCGTTTGATTTCTGCTTGTTGCATTTTGTTTTTCTCTGCAATGTTACTTCGACTGCCCGACAAATTTTTTTAGCTTTTACGGGTATTATTATTTTTTTATTTGAAGCGTATGTGCGTTTTTTTCCTTTTTTTCTGGATCGCTGCATTTTACTTTTTTCCGGGATGTTGCGAACTTTTTGAAAGCAACTGCTCACACTATTTTTTCAGCTTTCAGAAAAATATTTTTTTTTTTCATTCGCAGGGAATTTGGGTAGTTTTTTTTCTTTTGAATTGTAAACGATATTTTGTGCATTCTTTCCAGGACGAAGCATTCTGTCGAAATGATGATGGAAGTTATTCCAATAGCTTTTGACAGACTGACACAGCGGAGGAAAATTTATAGTTTCGATTGGGTCGGCTACGGGTGGGAGGAGGGGGGGTGAATCAAGCGAAAACTGTTTTGAACGTTGTAGAACGAAGGGCTTGGTTCGATTGTTGTTTGTCACTCCAAAACAGACGCGTTCTGCATAGCCGAGAGAACAGTTCGGAAAAAATCGTGAATCGTTATCCGAATGCATTCGACGATTTTAGTTTGCAAAAAAAAGAGAAAAAAAAAACAATGATAATTCAGCTTTGGCTGCAATTCGCAGTCAACGAAAGTTACTTTTGCATTTCGATTCTCATTGAAAAATCCACGTGAAAAAACTGTTTCCAATTTTCTCCGCTTCAATGATTCTCGAAAATTTCGATCGAAAGCTCAGCTTCTATCAAATATTACTTCAATCAGAAAATTTAGTTCAATTAAAAAAAAAATTAATCAAAAACAATAAATAAGATAATCCGTAAGATATTGTAGAATTTTTTTCCGTCATACGATTTTATCATTTTCATCCATAATCCGCAAAGTTTTCTCCAGGCCAGAGTGAAAATTCATCGACCGAGTTTTCGTCCGTGCAAAACAACGATGGACGACGGACGTAAAGAATGAGGAAGCGCGCAGCTTGTGCGAGGTTTCAATATGCAGCCATTTTTTTTCTCTCTCAATGTTTGCTGAATCGGAATGCAGATAACTGACGTGTGCACAGGTTAGACCGCGCGTGTAGTCGTAACTTCGCCAAAGAGCTTACCGGGGATGCAACCCCGGTGTGCGGGCTTAAGCCGCGTTCGAAAGGCAACGCGAACAAGAAGCGCTTCTAGCGGGAGGATGCTGCGAGGTTTCTCATCTTGCGTTATGCATCATCGTCGACGAGACACCGCAGGCCTACGGGTTTCGTGCGAGAGCTGTGCGCGTGTACTTTCGTATGTGTGTGCAACATGGTGAGCAACTGTAGGGTGATTCAACGAGAGCGCAAATTTTCTTTCTGTAAACAAACTGTTTTTCAAAAAAGTTTTTCGTTTCATGAATTTTTTTTAGGCATGTAAAAAGTTCCATTCGCACTTTTGATTAATATCAATTGGTTTAACAATGTTCGAAATATATTTGAGAATTTTTTCAACCCGATCCCAAGGGGTGATTCAAAATGGCGGACAGTCAAAGTGTGCGCAGGATTAAAGGGGTTAGGGTTGAATAAAACACACAAAAGTTGATTGAAATAATTGTCATTTCACTTTATCGTGTGCTCTAATCAATGGCATTTGCGGATTAAACACAATATCCGACAATCACGTGCCATGACACCTTGGAAAAACAGGATACGCCTATAAAAATGTTCAATCACGATCGATTGAATTATTTCGACGAATTATTTTCCCTGCATTCTATTTCCCTGCAGATGCATTTCTTCGAAAACGATAATTTTCATAAAACGTTTACTTAAACAACATTGTTGAATTGTGCATCGCTTCATAACTAAATTTTCCAATACATGTGGATGACAGTAGTAAAAAAGAGATTTAAAAAACCTCAGCATCTCTGAAATAATCGCTGTCAAAGATCTGCGCTTTTGTTGAATCACCCTTTGGATGCAGCGCGAGCTTTCGTTCGTACAATAGTAGGATTGCTTTACCCGCAACGAGGAAGATGACGCTCCGACGTCGGTGCTTGCCGAGCGCGATAAATAATCGATGTGCCTGAGGTCGCAGCGCGTCTCGAAGAGAAAAATAACGCGAATGCAACGCACATACACGCAGCGTGCAAAATTGTTGCATAATTACGTTCGAGGAGATGCAGTTTGCTCGGGGAAAGCGTGTGAAGAATAAGTTAGTAAAAATTTCACGTCATGTTCAGCAAAGGGATGGAAATGATGTTAATAATAATGAATTGAAATACTTTCATTGCTGAATGATTGTGGATTATAATTAACATTGTACAATAGAATTCATTGTGAAATGGTGATTTATCTGATTTGTTGAATACAATGAATATAAAATAGAAAAGTTAAAGTTAAAGAATAATAATAATAGTAATACTATCGATATATTTATAGTCTGATAATTATATCGATATACCTTCTATACTATTATAGGATTTAATTACTACTATTTGAATTTAATAAAATTAATTATGAATTGATATTAGATTGATTAGTTATTTGGTCTATTTCGGTATTTTATTATTTAATTGTTCCATGCTAACTAATCATAATTACTTCATTCAAAAAGTATTTCAAATACAACTTCATTGAATAAATACCCATTTCCGGTCCACAGGCTTGTAGTGTTGGACAGACCCTTTTCAGCCTACATAACAAAGCCGGATAGCTTCGTTGGAATATTTGGGCAATGGAAATTCAAGCATGCTGGAACAGAGAACCACGCCAGCTATACCGAAAAAAAATTTTTAAAAATTTCAAGCCCACAGGATGCAGTTGAATCGTCGTTCAAATGGACGATAACAGATATCGTTGAATTTCGCGAGCAATGACCGTGGACGCATCGGTGGATCGCTAACGCACCGAGCTTTGACCACGCCGTGAATAGACATAGACGAGCCCTTGATTTATATTTGCAGGTTGTAATGCATTCGTCGGCCAATACAAAGCCAAACGCACACGCGAACACACATAGATATATATATGAGATGAGTGCTGCTGTAAACAGCATCAGTCCAAGTTGTGTCTTTCCAACGGGAAACCGCCGATGTGAGCCGCAAAGAGCTCGGTTGTGGCACGTAAACATCCCGCACCAGTACGTATTTGGAAATCGTCGAAAGCGATTCGCCCATCCGTTGAGAAAGGATCGGAAGACGGAAAAAGAGATCGAGAGCATCGGAGATTGCAGCGCAATAACGGGGAAGCCGCGTGACGTAAAAGCGAGGAAAAACAAATTGGAAGAAGCAATCTGCGATGGAATCAATGGTGGCGAAAAAATACAACGGACGACGGCGACAACGTGCGTTGCATAGCTACCGCGAAAGAAAAATAAGAAGAATCACGCAAGCTCGAAGCAGAAAGATTTACGGATGCGATGCAACAACCTTGGGTCGAGACCATACTTCCTTAATTCCATTTTTATCTGCTATTCTTTGGGGATTCGTGGATTTTTTACGCTGACTCGATAATTCGCTGTATACACAAGACAATTATTTTTAATAATAATAAGAGTAATGATAATTATTATTATTATATAATATTCTAGTTATAATTCGAAGTATTATAGTATTACTAGTTCTCTAGTCTGAGACAATTATCTCAAATTATAATTTTAATTATACACTATATTATATTATTATAGTCCAAGACAATT
>OZ020165.1:19336162-19377378 GCA_963971145.1 Sussaba pulchella
ATTCCGCAGGCCGGTTCCGTTATTGTTTGCGTTAATAGCACCAAGATACAACGAGAGGCTTAATCCTCAGCCGCATGGACCAACGGCACCCCAAGCGACCCCTGTTGTTCCGTGGCGTGTCGTCCGCCAGACGCGATGGTCCGATGGAGCTTCGATTATCTCTCGATATCTGGACAGCATCAATGAAATGCGAACGGAAATGAGAAGAACAAAAAGATTGCTGCTGCTGCTGCTGCTTCGCACAAGTTTTTTTTACCCTACCCGCGGTACCCTCGGTCGAAGCGTCAGAAGGGAAAAAATTATTGCGTGATAATCAATATCAAAATGAATTTCTAGCATTTCAAATAAATAATTACAATTATTAAATAATGAAATATGATTAATAAACAAACGTCAATTATAATTAAACGGGAGAGGAGATAATTCTTCGAGTATATATTAAGAAATTTACAAATTATTTCCGGGGGCAAGCTTAGAACTGTTATCATAATTTTTTGTTTTACGAAATATAATCCCTGTTTTTTTGCAACTACGTGATCTTCATAATTACATAGCTTCATCGGAAGGTTGAATCATTTTTTCTCTCGCCAATTTTTCCTTACTTCTCATACCGAGGACGAAAAATCGTGACGACGTACAGCGGTTGAAAAACTCGTCGCGTTTCTTGACAGATAATACTGCTGATAACAACATGCAAAAATAAAGCTGCGAAAAAAAATCTCGATATATATTATGCAAACCCGGTGTTTTGTACTTAAGGAGATAGGTATGAGCGTGGGTATGGATGAACGCGGTACTCACGACCCGAAACGGATTTTTCCGCAGCGCGAGCCACACGGAATGCGGTAAATAAAATCATCGGAAGGAGTATTTACGTGGAAGCTTGAGGGAGATAACGGCTAGCGGAGCCGCCTTCCCTCCTCGAAGGCCTTCGCTGATGGGGTCCTAAGTTATCCAATGTTATAGGACGATTCGGCCATCGTAGATGCGCGTGGCTCGTCGCGTAAGCACGGAGGGCTCGGAACTGTGGGTGTATTACGTGTTGTGCTCCGCTTACAAATACATGTACTTATATGTTACTCGTTCACGTTCTTGCTCGGTCGTCGTTGCTGCTATTTACGGCACGATGCTTGTGTTCGAAACAGGCTACGCCGTGTTGGAAAATATTGTGGTTTCGCATTAAAATTAATGAGACTATGACGATATTCGATTTGCTTCGAGCTCAACTTTTTCATCGTTTTTTGTATAGGCTAATATATCCGGCTAGATTTGCGAGAATGATAAAATTGTGGGTTTAATGTTGGAACGAAAATGTTAATTTGCATATTTCAATATTAATACTGGAACCTGGTGTATGCACAGGTGTATTTGTTAGTATTTTCACGAAATGTACCAATTTGGTCTTTGTGAGTGTAATTCTTCATTTGTAGGGGCGTGATGATGTTATTTGCGGTAACTAGACTTTGCATTGTATTTATTGATATTATCAGATAGGCGACGCGCCATTTGTGAGGTTGAGAGAAAAGAAACGAGAAAAATCGTTGGTCGGCAATTGGGAAATATATATATACGTTCTTTATTTCGGAACAACCATTCGGTGGCTTAGAACGTACTGCACGATTGCAGTAATGGAACATTACGTGGCTCGACCGAGTTATTTGTGATAACGATTTCTTTCGTTTTTATTATTGCTATTGAACCGATGAAATGGGAAACTCTTCCGCCAATTTTCTCGTAATGGAGAAGTAAGCCGTCGTTATATCAGTCAAGTAGCATTTTTGTTGCTCCGTCGGCGCGTTTCACGAGGAAAAAATTACAAAAATGAAAATAATCAGAAATAAATATCAGAATAATATTTTTTTACAATATAATATAAGAATAAATATAGATTTAATCCCGAATGAAGATAGAATAAGTTAAAAACACTCGCTGTTGATTACAAAATACAATTTTCATAATGCATCAACAATCAACAATTATCATAAATGAGCATAATTTCGTCTTACGAAAATTGTGTATATCGATAATGCAAAGATCGTCGAAGATAACATCAGCACAATTTAAATTAAAAAATACCACATCCTTGAAATTACGAAACAACCAGCGCGATAAAGTGCGAAGAGTAGAAAATACGTAATAATCCCAAACGCTCGAACTAATCACTGCCGACGACGTGAAGTGGGTAAATCCATTTAGATCTTCCATTTTCGCGCACGACAAACAGTCGATGCCATTTATTTACATACCGAACACATTAATACACTACGTATTTCCAATCGTTAAATACAATTACTAGCATAGTGGACTTCGATAAATGTTGTAATTCAATGCCCTAACGAAGCCTCTGTTAAGATCATAACGAAAAAAAAGTAATAAAAAAAAAAAAAAAACAAACGAGAACGAAACGATCGACCGATCACCGCACCGGACTTGGTACCGAACAGATCGTTAATACCAGCATCGTATTGAGTCTCACTGACTGCGCGAGTATGCAAGAAGTTTCTTGAATTGAACAAACTTTACAACGTAACCCGAAGCAATAATGTAGCTCATGTTGCATATATAGTCTCACACGGCGGATACGTACTATAATAATACATGGATACACGTATAGTATCGGAGAGTCGTTGGGGTGGGATGTACCTGGTCGCCTGGCGCCTCTCCTCCGCCACCCAGGGGATCCCCTCATTATTTGCTGCCACGATGAGCCTTTATTAGCAGTTATACCGTTCGGTCTCGAATCTATACGTTCGCATAATCATAAATTTCACGTTTACGGTTCGCGTATCTTATGCAAATGAGACGATTTAATCCTCACTAATATTTCAGGGCGTTTTTAATAACCGCGTGATGCTCGTGCCATTGCAATCCGGTCATCGGTAAATCGAGAATCTCCGATCTTTCGACCATTCTTCCACACTCGATGTTTCACGTACGATCCGAAAAAATATATCTCGATATCGATTAATTCTTTCGATTCTCCGAATACATTCACAAAATTACAAGGAAATAAAAATACAGTCACAAATTAATAAGTAACGTGATCAAAGCTTGTAAAATATTTAGAAGCGCTGCAAAAACGTCAACCAAAAATACAATAACGAAAGCTTTGAACTTTCAAAGTCCGCGAGGTCGCTTGTACGTTCCACACGTCCGCATCGTATCCACGGGTGGTTCCGCTTGTCACCAAGAGACAAAAGGCAA
Source organism: Sussaba pulchella (assembly GCA_963971145.1). Lineage (NCBI taxonomy): Eukaryota > Metazoa > Arthropoda > Insecta > Hymenoptera > Ichneumonidae > Sussaba > Sussaba pulchella. The sequence continues at coordinate 19,339,367 of OZ020165.1, forward strand.
AGTAATCGTAGCTTGAAATTATAATAACCAGGAGAGAGTCCGTCGAGGACCGGTGCAATCGCTGTTGCAGTCTGTGCAGTTTCACGGACGAATATCGCACGAACATAACAACAATAAGTAAGTCGCCGCGAGGGTAATTTTCAGTGTTTAAGGGCTCATCCAATTATCCGCGACCGGGGAGTGAGCTTGTCGACGTCATCGCCGTCGTCGTTGCGAGAAACAAGCGCAGTACTCTAGGTATACGGATGATGTTGGTTCTGGGGCCGGGGGTCCGGGGGTAGTTCCCCGGGCCACCCGTACGAGAGTGACCGAGCTTACTATCAAACGTACTCACACGTACGACTTACGTATGTGCCGGACGATGCTGGTTTTCATATACGTTGGCACGAACGTGCGGGTTTGAGGTATTGTAGAAAGGGTAAAGATAGAAAGGGTGACAAAGAGAGTTGGTGCGATGGAAAAGGGATGGGGAAGGGGGGTGGCGACGAACAAGCTTGTTTGCATTAGCCCTGTAGACAGAGGCGAGATGCGCGGAGCGAAATAAGCGAGTGAGGGGAGAAAGAGGGTGAGAAAGCCAGAAGCAGCACCAGTAGCAGCGGCGGCAGGAGGACCCCTGTGCTCAGGATATTACGTAAGTCTAAAAAATTCCGGACGAAAGCAAAGTGGACAGCGGGCAGAGGGAACGGGCGCGCGAGCCCGACTACCCCGAAGCGCGGACAAAGGCCGGCGCTTTCCACCTCAAACGATAAAGCCGAAGGCACACCCGGAATTAACGACGAATATAATTACGGACGCTCTTCTGGATCGCGCCCGGGATAGCTCCCGGGGATGCGGGAACGTACCGTTGACCGGTAAAATCAAACGACCGGCAAATTCCGAAACCTGGTTCCTGCATGGTTAGCAACTCGAACCCGCCGCTAGGTATTATGAAAGTGTTCGGGAAAGTTATAAATAATTTAGGGGTGGATTCGTTGGAACTACTTCCAATCGAATAATTGGATTCGAGGAAACATCTTAGACGCGATAGTCCTGAAACTGTCACAATTTATGATCCGGTCGACTCGGCGGAGAGTCCATGAATCTGCGAACAGTGGCAATCGCGGGTAATCAAAAATTTTCCAGCACCTTACGTGAGACTGTAATTTCAACTGTAATCTCCCGTATCCGTGTAGTCGAGGTATCCGCGTGTGCTCACTTGTCGTGTGGAAAGCACGAAGCCAGAGTTATATCCCCCGCGCCAGGATCAAAGATAATTCTAATCGAAATTAATATCGGCGTTGGCTAGCGGTGGCGAGATGCGGCAATATAATCCTCCGCGGGGATTATATTCGCCCGGACATTCCCGTCGAGCAAGGCCCCCCGACATCGGGACTCGAAGTGCGCTTGGGATATCTCGAAATTAGCCGTGCCACCTGCCAAGCCGTAGTCTCCCGAACCTCAGTGTTCACACAGCCCGGTAAGATAACAATCCTTTGAGCGAGCTTTGAGAGAGGACCGGCGTGGATATCGCTTTCTGGCTCCGGATTTACAGCACCGAGGCTATTTGCCTATGGATTGGGAAAGAGAAGCGGAAGGAGTCAGACTGTACAGCGGTCGGACATTGCCAGAAGCGGGAAACAAGACAGAACGACGCGGGGATCAAGAGGGACTGAGAAATGGACAAATCGAGGTGGAACAAGAAAGGCCAAAAGAGACTGGCGTAGACAAGGAAAATGAACAACGCCGTGGAAACCCCGAACCAGTCGGCAATTGGCCACTATAGGTAGTTCAATTTATACCTATGGCGTTGTCGCAAACAACGAGAAAACAAAAATCAAGAGTATCATTGGCCTCTGCACAATGATTGACCGTTTTGGAGTGCGTTGCTCATGAATCACATTGATCGGTGAGAGATAGTTGTATGCCAATAACCAGTGGCTGAGTGCGATTCGAGGGACCAATGATTGTGCCGTTTATAGCAAGGGATTGTGAGAGCTTGCTGAAGCTCGAGAACAAATCAATTAGGAGAGCGGCCTGAGGCTTTTCGTTCCGGAACTACCCTTCTCGCTCCCATATCCCAGTGGCAAGCTCCCACAGCGAGCTCTCTGGCTCGCCTCGCCTCCCATCTTCCTTACTCCGCGTTCTAACCTTCCTTTCTCACTCGTTCCAATTCCTCTTCCACTCGCTTCCTCTCCGGCTCTGGCGCACCCTTAGCTCTCGCACCGCCGGTAGCCACACCGAATACAGATTGCGTTTCAATCTATGCGCTAACGAGTGTTTAGTGTTTACCGAACCGCGAGCCCGCACTCCCCACCTTCGTTGCTTTGCCACTGTTTCCGCATCCCTACGTACAATAACGCGAAGGCTAACGAGGAACAAGAGTGGATAGAGGGGGCGGTTGTTTCGCCTCGGATGCTCTTCGCTGTTTGGCTTCGGAAAACCGAGGATCCCGAGAACGACGACAAAGTCGAGGCCAAAAGCCATGCATTCGATTGAGTTTGCTGATGCTTGGTGCCCCGGCAGATTGTCATTGTACCCGAATAGACGCAATTTCTCCATTGAAAAATTCAAAAGGTTCAATTTACCGTCGACCGTAAAATTGGAACACACATCGAAAGCGTCCTGCTACGGCTACTTAAAATTCAAGTCGTATCACATTAAAAAGAAAAATCGAAGAAAAAGAGTCACATTAAATGTCAACGCTCAATACAATATTCCGAGTCTCTTGACTCCACAATCCCAAATATGTGCCTAATTAAATAACCACTGACCGCACGGAAATATCAGAAATTCCTATGGCTCACGTTGACGCGTAATTTCCATTGTTGCAATAACAGTTGTCCTTTGTGCGCCAGCGAGCAAAAGTCCACCAGAAAGATAGTTGACCGTAGTGGTAACGGCAATGTAGCAACGCGGTCCACCGGCCGGGCTTTGGTCGCCGGTAACGCGTTAGATGGATGCCCCGCGCTCCTATTTAATTACACGAGTATTTTATCGGTCCGATGGCATTGGTCCAGTGTTTTATGCGAAACTCCCAGGCTCAACTGGTCTCATGTACGTTTTCGTTTGGTGTTTGGGAAACGACCGCGCGGGTTTCTGCGGGGGACCAACCCGGGTCTCGCCATATCCACGGTGCTATCCACAACCGGTGTGTATGTATAGATCGTCTCTCGTGCTTCGTCCACATATATGGCATGTTATTCTCATATAACACATATAGGTTCGAAACCCGCGGAGGACGCCTATATATACGAACGCGCACCGCACGCCCGGGACCCCGAATATTTATGGGGGCCAAAGTCAAATTAGTGGCGTACAGCGTGCACCTTTTGATTAAGTATCTGTTAACTAAAGGTAATACTTAATAAAGTAACGGTGATTTAGTGCTCGGAGCCGGGAGCGTGGGGTGGTCAGCGGTGTTGGTGATCGTCGACGAGCGTTCTGGCGTCCGTCACGATACGTAAATGAGAACCATTGGAAAAAAAAATATTATGGGATTGGCGAGATGCTGAGAATCGAAAGGGATCGACACGGAATGGACCGAAACGGACGACGGTGAGGGGCTCGTCTCGGGACAGCGAGAACGCGCTTCGGGAGATGGTGAACCTTACTCGGAACTTGGACACGGCGTTTATTTTCCCATTCAAAATAAAATGAGATATTTATGGGACCCTACGGCCGTGGGGATGCGAGCCAGTCGCTCGGTGATACCACTCGTTGCACCATGGGTATTGGAAACGAGATGTTCGCGGATTTGCCTTCTCTTCGTCCACCGAAGGTCAGTCTTTTCCATTAATGCACGCCTTGGCGAATCCTTGCGAAAGAGATCGTGTATGTGCAGGAGTGTCGTATGACTATTGTGGAGATGGTTGCTCATGGTTGCGTGTACTGCATTGCATTGATTCTTATAGCCCTTTTTCTTTTGCTACTGTACTTTATAATTCTTGTCTTGTAGTTTTTATTTATTCGCGTTTGTATAGCTATGATTCCGTTTTGAATTTCCGTCATGCCTATCTACGTTTGATCGTTCAACCGTACCAAGTAACTTCGACTGAGCGAATCACGCAGCATGTACAGGTAGCCTCCAGCCTCCTGGGCACGGTGGAGTCCCGGTGTCTCGAGCCGTGATCGCTGGATCCCTTCGCGATTTACGCAGGTTCTCCGATATATCGCAAATTCTTTGCCTCGTCGTCAATAACGTGCTTGTCTCCTCCTGATACCGTACACCTCTCCGGACGTTCTCCGGGTTCCGAATATCCGATTGCAATTTGTTCTTAATTCTCGTTTACTCTCGCCTGCTCGGGGTCGGCTCTTTCTCCGATTAACGACTAAACGATGGACGAATGGACGCAGTCGCGTGTTCCACTAAGGTAATGATGATTTCTTTGATGCAATAGTATACTCGTTTTTTCTTCAAATTATTTTGATCCAACTTGAAATTGGCGCGAGAGCCGTATGGGGTATGCCTGAGTGCACTTTAAATCGTGGAATGACTCATGGGATATAAATTATGATTTTGGTTATGGACAATTCTTGAATGATCACCGTCAATAAATGATTTGATGAATTATTGTAAGTTGGTCTAGCTGGAAATCGACGCTAGAATCATACAATGTACGTTTAAGTATAATTCAAATCGGTATACGACTGATTGAAAATGTTGCTTAAATTATGCACCGCAGGATTCTGTTTCGGGATTCCTCGCTTCGTTCTTTCGGTATTCGTAGAACGTTTTCGGTAGGTCAGTTGAGAACGAGACAAGAGAACGACAATACGGGGTTTGACGTACGGTGCTCGATGTTGGGATGCGATAAGGAAAAACCGCAAAGGACGATGAGGAACGATTCCGGAACGAAATGAAGAAACAGGCTCGCCCGCCGCTCGCCACGGAGGAAATAACGGGTCCGTTTTCTCGTTCGAAGGACGAGGAAGAAGAGAGAAACGGTGCACATTCACTCTCGTGCATGCACCGCGATGCACCGTTTCTGTGCATTTATATCCTCGGAGACACCGGACCATGCGTCTCTTTTGGGTCGCATGGTCGAAAAAAAACAGAAAAAACCGGACGATCGGTTTTCGTGGCAATGCATTTTGTTCGTCCTCAACGATAAAACATTTTTATGTCCTTCCCGGGCTGTTTGATTTCAAGATTAGCTGGGAATTTTCGGGCGAACCCGCATATCACCGTGATTTATCGTCGAAGAAGAAGGAGCGTGCGAGACCAACCGAACGAGGAATCGTAGAGACACATACCCCTCGTGTTTTCCACACGCGAAGAAGACACCGTGTTTCACGGGATAGGCTATTCTCTTAAATTTCAAATTTATACGTACCATCGGCGTGAGCACACTACTGTCATAATCTTGATTCTAACGCGGTCGCAGGACGTAGCAATTTGTTCGTTTGTTTTCGTTTTTTTTTTCTTTCTACTATTTTTGTACGCCCGACAGGGTGGGCTTATTTGTCACGGGATAAAAACGCGTGACCGTGGTAACAGCATCAAAACGACGGGAAAAATTAAACACGATTTAGAATTCTACGAAACGTTGAGAAATAAAATAAAGAAAAAACTAAATACAAGCGAATGAGGAATAGGTGCAAAACGAGCGGGATTCGGCCAGATGGCCAAACGTTCTATAGCTCTTCGATTGCTCGGCCAGAAGTCGAAGTTTATTGCAAGAAAACTGCGCGCGACCCTTCACCCCATTTCGCGCGTGAATACCTGCTTCACAGGCGGATTCGCGCACGCAACATAATATCGGATATCATATCGATATCTCAGGTGGCTCGTTCTATCGCCTCGGGGAACCTGATTATATTCCGGGACCGAAGCGCCGGTTCGATCGGGACTACAAAATATTTCGTGGGTCCGAGGCAACGGTTACCAATGCGGCTTCGATGCCCTCCCCCACCTTTTCCCCCCCGACACCCCCGGTGCGAAGACGATTTAGAGCCTGCCGCTCACCGAGGGGGCCCCCGACGGTCTCCCATGGTGGTCTGTACCAAAGCCCGAGCCGAAGCTGCAGCGATATGCTTCTCGATATCTTTTACCATCTCTCTTACCATCTTTCCACCTGTTCGATCATGTTATAAGTGTGAAAAATAAGAATCGAAATCGACTTATTGTTCCGTATCGCAGGTTTGCGGATTTACTCTCGTGTCTATATTTCTCGATTTTTCGGAATTTTCCTAATCAAATTAGAAGGAAATATTGAAACGATTGTGCATGTCATTGTGGAAGATTCGGATGCGGTTGATGATTCGAAATTATCAACTAAGTCCATAGAATTTGACGTGGTCCATGCAAATATTTAATAATTCTACACGCGCATGCTTGTCGATCTAAAACCATTTTTAGGTTCTTTAAGATAGGTCCAATAAAAAACATGTAACCATGGAAATAACTGTTACCGCAAGTTGATAACGGAATATTTCGTTTAATCGTATTTCACTACATCGTCCTGGTGGCATCTTCACTAGTCAGTGATCATTAATGTTTCGAAGTTTCGAAAGAGCCTCTTTCGTTGTCATTGAAAACAAATTAATTACTCGTCACACGAACAGCAATATCCCTGAGTCTCGTAAAAAAATTGATGTTATTTACGACGAGTATGATACGTAAATCTCGTGAAAAAACATGCAACGTTCACCGGAAGATTTACGTTCAGGACAGTCGCGAAATATCGATCTCATAAACAGGACATTCGACATTAGGATGGAATACCGAAACTCGTTTTATAATAAAAATAATTATAATATTAATAATAATAATAATGAGTATAACACATAATATATTTGTCTTCGACCGAAGGCGAGAGCCATAGAACCCGTTGTAGACTCATCGATGCGGGTATTCTCGCCTCTTGTTTGCATATGGTAATTCCCATTAGGTTATCTCGCTTTCGCGGCAGCAACGCCTCCACGTTGTCGCGAAGTTTACGAAATCGACTATACACCGGTGTCGTCGAGACTTAAGTCGAGATCATCTCTGGTGACTATGGGCGGGTATTACGGAGACTTCGATAATTTGTCAAAGCTTCGCGCCGAAGCCGAGGTAACTGCAGTGAGTTGGAGAAAGAGAGGGAGAGAGAAAGAGAGGAACAGCGACGAGCAGGATCGTTACATCCGGTTTTGGAGGACAGGCGTTTACCCGGAGCTTGATTAAAGAGCTGGAAAGACTGTCGAGAGTTTACGTTCAATTTCGCCAGTCACTGAAACGTGCTTTAGGTGCCTCCGCTCGGGATCAGGTGACATTCAGGAATGCAAAAGACTCGGCTCGGCTTCTGCTTCTGCCTCCTGTTACCTTTTACAAGAGCTATAAGATGCTCCTTGGTCGCTATCAAAGGTGTCGCAGCACTCTTTCAGAGCTTCGTCCGGCGTTGCAAGGATCTTCAATAAACAAATGTGATTTATAAATCCTCTTGGGTTTAATCCATTTAATTCACCGATTTTTCCCTTACGTTTATTCAATATCCATAATTTTATTTTCTCGGGCGAGGTTCAATAACAAAACGAGTCATGAGTGGACTGACCACGTGGCCACATTACGAGTCCTCAGCATTATTTGACTAGGTGTCGTTTTGACCGGAAAAAAAAAATCGTAATTAATGTTTTTCTCTATCAATAACTTCGAGGTATTTCCGCACTCCATAGTCGACCCCTGAAATCGCAAATTCTCGAGGGCAGGTCGCGTTAACAACCAGCTGTATATGTAGAACTTTTGGTATTCGAGTTGACTCGACGGAGAGACTTGCCACACCGGCCAACTCGGGTTATCGCCGAAAGGTTTATGATTCACAGTGCGCAGAGTCGACGATCGTTAAATCGAGAACCGATATTGGCGACGTTCTACAGCGCAGCTGCCGGGACCATAAACATACGTCGTACGTATGTCCATGACTCGCGTATATGAAAGTTCTTATTGTGTTAATATAGCACGCAGCCGTAAAATGTTACTCGATGTATATCGAGAATATGCATCGGTACGAGATGCACAAGAGACCGGGTGGCAACGTATAACTATGGCGTGCGCCATATATATGCGCCGTGTATGCAGCGGGTGTGGTGCAAAGCACTAATTTGTAACGAAGTTGTCGACCTGGTTTGACACTGCAGTAAATACGAGGGGTGATAGCGTTGTATATCAATGTGCTATTGCGTAGGACCACACCGTCGTTACGCCCGCGCTGCGATCTTGCCATCAACACGTGGCTGCAAACTTCGACTTTTGCTTTGCCTCCTACTTGAATTCACTTATAACCGTGGCCGGACGTACGAGTCCGTGAAACTCCAGTGGCAAGAGTGACCCTCCTCAGTGGCCTCATTTTGTGAAGTTCGCACTATCGCTGTCCAGAGCGCGGCTGGTTAGATATTTTTCTGATAAGACGAATAATTGGTACAGTCAAATATTCATATGGGCGATGCACGTGGTCACAGACCAAGGTCACAATAATGGAATCAGTCAATACTACCAAAAAATTATCGATACATCATTGCATGAACTGAAGATTTTAAAATATCCTTCGAGAACGCGATGTAATCGTATCATGGTCGATTCAGCTATGATCGATTTGACATTTCATTTGCTGGCTTTTGCAACATATTACAACATATATATTATATATGACCTCGCTCATCGCGATACAAGAAATGTTAAAGGCAAAAAAATTATTTCGTTTCACGGACTCTTCCGATTCGTGTTTATAATTTCACATCGAGACATTGAAAAGTAGTTTTCAAACGTGGGGAATGGAAACTGGTTTTCCAAGTCGACTCGTCGCAATCGTAATAATTCCGTACAACCAATTCCCATAGGCAACAGATTTTCCAAACGGTACTTTTTATCGGGTGGAAAATTTCGTGTATTAATTCCCGTTGAATCGCGAGGTGAAAAGAAAAATGTAATTCTTTTTTTCGCGGTTCGTCGGTACGATCGGTGAATGAAATCGAATTGGAGCGCAACGATGAATAAAAAGCGTCCAGCATCGCGAACCCGAGCGAAACTTCTATAATTGATTTCCGCAGCCGCACAAAGACGAACGGTTGGACCGAGAGAGATCAGCGTAGAAACGCGAGCGAGTTAGAGAAAGGTTGACGAGCCAGAGGCGATTTCGCCTGCGGTGCTGCGAAATTCGGGACGCTCTCGACGCCGCTTCGCTTGCCTCGTTTCTGCGTGTTTTTTTTTCTTTTTTTTTCTTCATCCGCGATTAAAAATGTATCCGACAATAGAGGCCTTACGTCAAACGTCCGAGGCAGAGGGTTTCAACGGGTACCTAACCTAACTCCGGAGGTGAAGAAAACACGGAGCCGCACTGTACAAGTATACGTACATTCTGTACCCACGGCGTTACAGTCAAAAGCCCTCTCGCCCTTCGTGCCTTTAGTTCGCCCAGTGTTCAGAACCACCGGGAAAATTCGTTATTAAAATTAATTATTCAGATCGGTAAAATAGCGATATAAGTGTGAGTCAACGGTGTCGGCCGTTTCGACGGAATGAATCATAAATTGGAGCCGGTGCAGAGTCACCCCTTTTTCCGACGGAGCATCCCCTCTCTCATGACTTTGCCATCACCTTTTACCAACAATTTTTTTTCTTTCTCTCGGTTACTTCGACCCTAACCCTTTTTCCTTCTGTTTTACATTTTTTTTTTCACTTATTAACGACGTTGATTTATACGTAATTGTGCGTGACAATATTTTTTTTCTTCTCGTTTTGTTTTACTTTTACCCTTTACTTTTACCCTTCGATGGGTTAACGCTGTTGCTGCTCGAGTCTGGACCTTGATGTATGTAACACAGCTTGTGCTGTACACACTGTACTGTTTTTGAGGGTGCCAAAGCCGCCTTTTTAAAGCTCTTGTTTCCCAGTGGTGCTCAAAGAGTCTTTTGACCCGAATTTCTTTCGATAAACTCGTATTGTTACGGGCGGTTGTCGTTTATAATCTTGTCGTTTCTTCTGCTATTCGAACACTAGTCTCTTCGATCCAGCATCAGCACCAGCAGTACCAGCAGCTGATAAGCATTTCACGCCCCACCCGTTGTTCTTCACCATCGTTCCATCTCACTCCCATCGAAATCACTGATTTGCATGAGCGAGAAATTTCTTCGGTTAAATCCCAAAGCTCCGAATCCCTCTGTCTCTCGGTACGCGGCAACCCCTAGACCCTCGTCGTCATCGTCGCCGGTCCTCCGACGACCAATCCTATTTCTCTCTCTTTATCTCTCTTTCCCTTGGCTCGCCACGCGCAACGTCTGCCACCGGCAAAACCACGCGTACCACCTATCGAGGGCGCATTTTAATGCGAGTCTAATTTTCGATTTAATTTCGGTAAAAATGATCCAGATCTCTCGGGCGATTCTCTCTGTACGCTGATCTCGTTGCTCCCTCGCTCTTCCTTATGTCCACTACGGCCTGGCGCTGTCTCGGTCGATTCACCCGGAGCCGTTGTGCCGGAATTTCCGACTCTCTGAATATCGGAGGAAAGTTCTACCGACGAGAGTCGACTCTCGATCTCTCTCTCACTCTCTCTCTCTCTCCTTCCGTCTCTTTTCCCGTCTTTCTCCCTCACTCGTATTTGCATAACGTTTCTGCGGCCTTTTGTGTCTGAAAACGAGTAGCACTGAGCCCGGCTAGCCGACATGCGGTGGTAAAATGCGAAGGTAAAGTGGTATTTCAAATGTCGTTGCTGCTGCTGCTGCTGCTGCTGCTATCCTCGTGCTACTGGGATCCGCCGTTGCCGAAAGTCATAATAATTCTTAATTAATATAATGGAAATTCTCATCCATCTGCCATCAACCGACCGATCTCTGAGAATGAAATTTACATACGAGTGCGTCTCAAATTTATCGAAGCGTACTCACAGGGGATCCGAGAATTCACTACAATATTAACATTTTCTGCGGAAAATCTTTCATAACGTTCGTACTGCTTGATTATGATTACTTTAATCTTTAATTCTCAGCCGCAATTGATGATAAATGTGTTGACCAAATTACTATCATATTATTATTGTTATTTAGAACATTGATTAGTGGCTCAACGAAATTCGTAAATATTATGGCGTCAAAGTCAGAAACCAAAATTATTCAATCGAGATTTAAAAATTGGTTGCTATTTAGCATAATCTAGTTGAATAAAAATCATCCAAGTAACGGACCAAAAATAGTGCCAGTCGACGATTATTTTAAGGGCTTGCAGAATTACGATACCGTCCAGGACAATATCTCTTTCCCGCGAAGTTTGAACGTTTCCTTTAAAAAAAAATCAAGAAAAAAAAGGAAGCCAAAATGTTCTTTGCCAGCATAACTCAATTTGTAGCCAATATTATTTTATCGCCGTGTATTTTATAATTATTACGCTTCAACGCGCCTCGGTTTCTTCTCGTAGCCGTGTCTATACTCAGACTCTCGAGGACTCCCTGCGGACTTGCTGCGACGAGAAAGTCTTCGTCCCTAACAAGGAGCCCCTCCCCCCCGTTCACCCTGGTTCATCGAAACCCCTTGGGAATCGAACTTCAACCCTTTCGTCCGTCCTGATCTCGCCCGGATCGACTTTATTATAAAATTCGTGAACCTTAAAACTTTTAAGCAATCTTAATTGTACACTTACCTATATATACATCTATCAATTGACGTCAGATCGGATCGTAACGGTACAAAGTGAATATATTAATCACTGTAATAAAAATCGAGCAGTCGTTATCAATGAAAAATAGTTGGTATCGATCACGGTTAACGAAAACCCTGAGGTTTTTGAGTAACGAGAGCGATCAGGCATCTTGATAAGGAAATTTAATCGTTGGTAAGTCGAGACTACGTACACCAGTTCGAGGCGTCCCTGTCGAAACTGCGCCCATTTGCCATCGGAGAACCACCGAGACCCCGAAGACGAAGAAAAAACGACCGGGTATCAGAGGAATCGGAGAAGGGGCGAGAGGGGGTGTCGCAGTGGTGCCAGCAGATGTTGGGGATCCGCAACGGGAAGGGTTGTGGAGCCAATAAAGGGTCTAGGAAGATGTATGCGCTAATAATCGAAGAAAAAAAGTGTCCAATGAAAGAAATTTACGACTGACTCTAATTAAGGAAGGGTGCTCTAGCCGCCGCCGCCGCTGCTGCTGCTGCTGCTGCTGCTGCTGCTGCTGCTGCCGTTGTACGAGTGCTTGCCCGAGAACCCCTTTCTTCTTCTGCACGCACCGCACTCAACCCTTTCTCGCGATAGCGGCCGCACCCGTGCGCGAGAGCCCGGTCCATCCGCTCGGAAGGATTAATTAATTCAGAATATATCAATTAAGAATAAGGTTTACTCTACTGTGCGGGCTTCTGCTGGCCGGTTGTGCAGACTATATATACAGTACAAAACCCGTCCCCTTTTTCCCTTACACTTTCGCACCTACCCTCTTCCCCCGGCCTTCCTTCCCGGGTTCTCTTTTTTATTGCAAATTGGACGTGAAAAATGACGCCTTGATTAATCTTCCGGATAATTTAAAAACGAAGGGGTTGCGCGCGGCCGTCATGGGTCCGGCGATGCCGGCTCGGCCGGATAAAAATTCAAGACGCGAAATTGCCAATCAACGCGGGGGTCAGGGGGAATGGAGCCAGAACGCGAGAGACGAGATCGCCCGGCGGTGAAAGAAAAAGGGTGCAGAAATGGCCGACCGTCGTAATGACGTTAAAAAATTATCCCGACGAAGAGGGAAGTATTTTATCGGCACGCTTCGACGCCCTCACTTGCACGATTCGGTGCTTCTCGGGAGCCCTGAACGCGTCTTCTTGTACATCGATGTCTGTATTTTTCCCAGCAATGTGAAATCCATCGCTGCATTGTTGTCCTAAATATCGTCACCTAATACATTTTCTGATCATTGTGAAAGCATCGCTCTTATGAAGATGGTGGTGAAATGAATGATTCTTATAGTGTACGCAGTACGAAGCATTTCTTTGGCTTCAAAATATCGTCGAATCCAAACCCTCGCAATAACGTAATCAGTTAGTGAGTCGCCAATACTGCCCAGATGGTGGACGACAATGGTGGACAAAAAGGCTAGATTTTTGGCCTAAAAGTCGTCTCCTAAATATATTTTCAAATCCTTGTAAAACCATCGATATTATGAGGATGGACGTAAAACGTCCATCAACTATCACAACATGAAACCACGAAGTCCACTGAACCGCGCCCTACGAAATATATCCAAGTATGCACAGAGGATTGAATAAAAGATTTTCGTGGCTCAACCGTTGACTTACCAGCCACGCGCAACGTCAACGAGGGAGCAAAAATTAAATTTGTATCTTGAAACCCCACTGGCCGACCGATCAGGCAGATGCGTTTACCGCCACGAGTTATTCCCGACGCCATTCTCTCGGACATCGTAATCGCCACCATTCTACCTACACGAACGCATTCTGGATGTCCCTGAACCACCGTCTTCCGTCCTTCTTCGATGATCTCACTCTTCGACCGCAGCGGATTAACTACCGAGCGACGAATAGATACGATTTAGCGATTTCATTCCACTCGCGAACGCAACACCATCCACAGCCGAATGCTCGGTGACATGTAGAGCTTCCATGTATTTTCACGTTTTGCTCGTTCGTTCATACTCGCAGCTAGCCGCATGTGGTAGTAAATACGCCGCAGAGTCGATATAATTTAGTAAACTAATTATCAGTCGCGCCGACAAAGCCAGATAAGGATCACGCAGCATCGGGAGTCATGAGCGAACAGAGCTCACAGCACCGGTACGTCTGTCGCCAGTTAGTTTTTACGAACCTCCCCTCTGACGGCTATTTGTCCCTCTTTCTCGCTCCGTCCTATTTTATTTTATTTCTTTTCGCCGCTATACCTCTTCGCCATTCTCGATTTCTTTCACTCAAACCTTTTTTCTTTTTTGTGTATTTTGTTTTTCGGTCTTTACGACTCTCCCCGGATAGAACGATCGCTTCCCACGGGGACGCGGCCTCGATCGCGGTACGTGTACGTTTGTATTCGTGTGTTGAACTCGCGTGATCATCGGCCGGAATCGATCGATGAATCAACAAAAAGAAAGAAACAGAGATGATGATCAAACCAACCGAGAATCTCACATTTTATTGCCGTGGAAGTATATGTTGGCGCCGAGTATCCTGTGGACGAATGGTCTGCAGGAAATTCCGAAAACGAAGAGTAGAATCTACGCTGATCTTATCTTTACCATTTTGTCTCATATTCCTTTCAATTAATAATAAGTGTCAGGTAGATGGATTTAAGAAACAAAATTTTTTTTTTGCATCAATTATAATTTTTAGGAGTATTGATCACTTTTCTTTCGGATATATGCCGCTTTTTACTACGCTCTATACTTGTATTCCAGAAGATACGATAGTTGAAAATGACGAATATGGTATCGTTAGTCCCGAGACACGCTAATTGTCTTCGGGTAATGAGTGGCTTTGACATGTTACTGTCAGTAGCTTCCTGCTCATTTCAGAACGCTAACCACATGTAATAATGAGTTATTAGGCACGTGTGCAAGAAACCACGGACACCAATGGATACACTGAAAATGGAAAATGCGCCCCGACGTCGTTGAACCGCAGGCGGGAAACGCGAGCCACGGCAAAGTGCGAGGAAAACGCCTTGATAGATAATTAACGGCATTCGCCGAGAGCTCGTGGATTGCGCAATGTTTCCGTGCCTGTTGACAAAGTTGCAAAAGACTGTGTACACGACTGATTCATCGAGGTTCTCAGATAACGATTTTGAACGATACCATCGTATTGGGTTGAACATTCTGTCAAAAATGGATCACGGATATGGCATGTGGTTGTGTTTTGTCTGTATGTAAAGTTTTTATTGTTATGTTATAATCAAGTGCAAAAGATGGTCAATAAAACCCAATCCGATGCCAATCAATAAACTATCGGTCATAAAATTGACCGAACCGTGAATATATGGTATGAAAAAAAAAAAAACATCACGATAACGTTTACAAATCAAAAATGCTTCGTATGTGTCTGGCAGGAGTAGTGTTATTATTTCAAATTGAATTGGGAGACAACAAACGGCGAAGACCGGGTTTTCGAAGCGAGGGCCAGTTAAAGGGTATAGATAGGTAGCGAAGCCACAAACGCACACGTACGTCAACCGCATGGATGCGGGGACCAGGAAACGGTAGACCGGGGAGTCACGAGCCAACCAGAAACCATCATAAAGCTTTTCCCTTTGATACAGGCAGTACACCAGCAGTTCGATATGTGTACGAATGTATCTGTACAGTTGACTCGTCTGTACGAAGCACGCACGGTATAGACAAACGTTACGGAGTAACGTATTTAGTTAGACATATCATTCGGTTTCCACCTATTGTATGCCCGGCGAACAAACTTCCTATTTGTTTGAACGCTGAAGGGGCCTCGCGACCCAGTGCAAAATCATGAGCTCCCGACTGTGGGAGCAAAGACCGCAGATCCAGAGACGTACATGTGCGGAACGGTGAGCGAGGTCTACCTATAACACGGACCGAACGAGGTGCGGGGCAAGGCAGATGCTTTGCTCCTTTGTACACACCCCGCAAAAGGCTATTCGCAATTATTCGAAAATGCACCTATCCCCCCGTCTATTATACTGGCGTGGACAGCAGCCTCCCACGTCAGTAACAGAGAGTACGAAGCACTTGTGTATGATGTTCATTCGTGAATAGTCATCTGCCCCCAATTTATCTGTCTATCTAGGTCCATCTATCCGTACTATGCGTTATATGTCCGATATTTTCGGTTGTAGCATAAAGAGTAGAATATTATACGTTTGACTATTGATCACCTTAATGGACAACAAAAACTAAGACCTGCTGATCCAACAAACTGCCTTTAAAGTTCTTCAATAAATAATACTTTCCACAGTGTTCGGAGAAAAATATTTTATTTGAAACTGTTTGTTTTCAATAATTATCGGAATCGTTGTATCCTGCTCACTTTTTATACGATCGCGTGCTCAACGTCAAATTTTTATGCCGGCCCAATTATCTTCATCCAATTATTGTTGCGATTTACCGCACGATTTTAACGACAGTTTTTTATTTACATGGTAAGACCAGCGAATCCGACGATCAACGGTTGAAAATGAGATGAAACCAAGAGGAGGAGCCATCACTTTGATAGCAAGGGGAACCATCTGCGATGACCGGCGGTGCAAACACTGCAGAAAGACATGCCGCCGGCTGTGAGTCCTTGTGTTCGTCACGAGAAGCCGAAAAGGTGTGCACAGGAGCAACGACGGAAGCACAAACGGACCACGACAACAACGTGCCTCGATAGATTCATCGAATACTATCGAAAGAATTTCGCGAACAATTCAGCGGCCAATCGACACACACGCCTGGGACTCAGCGTCGCTGGGAACTTCTCGTCGGGCAACATCTCAGCAGCGGAAGGCGGCAGAGTGCACTGAAGGAGGCTCGCAATGCCAGTATCGCTCTCCATCCTTGCCAATTATTTATCCTCTTTATCCTTCCATAGTCTACCATGCGTTGTCTTTCTCTTTCCCTCCCTCTTTATCTTCTTCGTCTTATTTCGCGGGTTTCCTTCGAGGACCAATGTAAATTCGTTACTGGTCGAATTGGCACGAAACCAAACGGTATAAAACAAGTGAGAAGCGGCCGAAGAAGACGGGGAGCAAGTAAAAATGGGCCAATGAAACGAGGAGAGGACCGCGCGGACAAGGCCGGTGCCCTAAAGGCACCGGGCGTGTGAGAACCTTCACCGAAGCCCTTAAATCAAGGACCCGGGCCTAATTCCTGCAAGAAGTCACGTTGGGGCGTTGTTCCCAGGATCAGCTGGCTGGCTGACGGCATTTCTCGAACATACCGTCCTCGTACCTCATCGACCGGTTCCTGCGACTCGAACACGCTGCTACACCGCGGGCCACCTACGGTCCGGTCGCGATCGGTATACCACAAAACGTTCGCGCATTCAGCTACCTGCCCAAAACGTTTCTTGCCCGTTCATCTTGATCGTGATCGTGGTTTCATGATGTAAGGTATTGACACCGATTCCAACCGAGACGAGTGACCTTCAATCAAAAACGCCGGACGCTTAACTTATGACGTCAGGTAATTACTATTGTCATTGGATCTAACGAGATGGTTCCTCGGCTCATTCCGGATTATTTATGTAGCCTGCTGCTTTCGTGATGCCGGACTTTAAATTCACCTGCACGCGTTGCGGCAGGTGATTTTGTCTCGGGCCGTTTTTCGATTGTGATAAACGATGTTTCATTTTTTCGACATATTTGATTCTCCTCGCAGCCGGCTACCTGTACATCCATAATTCCGGTTGACGTCTTCCTCTAATTGACACCGGTGTCAGCCTACGTCACGATAATCATATGTTCGAGAAAGCGCAAAAAAGGTTGCTCCATTGGATTTCTATGTCTCGACTCATCGACCAAATTCCACAACAATTTTGAAATCGCCGCAAACAGTCCAATACGTGCGGTCCCCGGGTAACTACCTGGGAGTTCCCTCGATCTTCGATGGCCGAACCAAACCCCACCTTGTACACTTCGTGGGATACCCGCTGTTGAGACCAACTGTGTGTATTTCTTCGCAAGGTCGAAGACCTCGGCATTACGCTCACACACGTCAATCATCGCGTGTGCCCGCACATGCGGTTCACTCGAGACACTCGCACACATTCACGCGCGCGAGCTAAATGACTGTGGGTTGTACATGCGCGGACTCGAGCAGCTCTCGCAATTTTGCGCTCTGTCCTTCTGGCTCGAGTTCTGGTGCCAATTCTCGACATTCCCCTCTCCTCATCTTCCTCGCGTGGGTATCCGGAAAATGTCGTCAAGTTGGTACCGTCGTACACATACACCGAGGACGTAAGCGCGTGCAGTGCGACTGGGTGTGCTCCCAGCATCCCGCGTCCTTGCTCAGACTCCGAGTTCCCCTACCGGACCAGAGGAAATCACCTGCTCTGCTGCCGCGGCTACTATACCTTCGATACCTCCTCAGCCCCCTCGCGAGGCTCTGCCCGGCCAACTCGCGAAGATAAGAACACGTAGAATGCGGACCCAACCGTGCAGCACTGTAGCTCGCGACCTTGGCTAGGTCGAAACCACGTCGTCACGTACGCAGCAGAAGTGATTGAGCTGCGTACAAGAAATGAGTGCAAACGCACACGCCCCGGGCTATCGGATATCCTCCGGTGCTCGTTTTGACTCTCCACACCTTCTCCAACTATTCGTTTTACATCGAACTGTCATCAGTTACTCAATTATTAGGGCGGACTGGTGTTGGGTTTTTCATTTTGTCGGTATTGAGCACGTGTTGCTGGTGGAGAGGCTTGTCCAGTTTCCAAATGCGACTTCTTACGGGCAATTAAAAACGTCAACAGGGGGCAAAAGGATTGCAATTTATTTTCGGATGCAAATTCCGGTGTTCCTGTACATTTTCGCATTAGAATAAATTTAAAAGAAGAGTGATGATTACCCAAAGAACGGATGTATGTAATAATGCATCAGAAAACTTCGGAGCCACTTGAGCAGTTCCAAAAGAATTCGGAAATTGGTATTCTCGCGAATTAATCCGATCGCCACTCTCTTCTGAAGGGTTAAGCGGTACGTGAGCTCGAAGGGAAGTGGATGGCGATCCATTTTCCGAGAAGCTATACAGATCCGACATGGCACGGTGTATATACGGTGAACTCGTGAAACGTAGCTTAAACCCTTCTTTCCGTTTTCCTCGGCGAGAACGGAAGAAGAGTAAAGAAGAGTAGTGAGTGTAGTGTAGTAGCAGCGGCAAAGCGGTGACGGAGTGTAGGAGAATCCACAGCCATCGGCGGTAGGAGGGTGGCCAATGCCGCCGCCGGTCCATTGTCGCGGCTAAGCACAGATTTATTGTTGCGCCCGGGACTCTCGTCCATCCCAGGTTCCAGACGCGAGGTCGGGCTAACTCCGGCGTGCGCGCGCGAGCTCTGGACCGCTGTATTCGATCTCTCGTCTGTGTGAGTCCAGCATCCGCACCGCGTCTTTCACATCTTCCACCTACTGCCACTACCGCTTCTTCGAAGCTCAGACTGGCTTGTATCGGTGGTGCTGCTGCTGCTCCGGCTGCTTCTTCTCCTTCAGGCCCCTCAAGAGAAATACATTCATCGAGTATTCTATTAAGGATCTCGTATTCCGCGGATAAACCGAAAAGCGAACGAGCGGTAGCTCACGAGCTTGCGAGCGAGTAAGAAGGTATACGCGGTGTAGTCGAAGAAGATAGAGGAGGAGGTAGAACAGGAAAGCCGAAGCCCCATCCTGCTCCATTTCCCTTCTCTCGTTCCATTAGCTCTCCGGGACGCCAAGCGCTTTGGGCGTCTTATCTCTCGACGTCGCGTATACCCCGCGCACTCGCGCTCTCTGAAACCAATTTTCCGTTTCGCAAAACCTTGCAGCCTTTCGCCTCCCTGCGTTTTTCGTTCCTGGGTTTCTTCTTTCTGTCTCTATTTCTATACCTATCTATCGTTTGATCTATCTATCTCGCAATCGATTCTTAGTTCTACCCACGTCACCTGTGAAATTCGTATTCCTGCAAATTTAGAGCCGAAGTACAAGCCAATGACTGCTGCATGACGACTGAGCGTGAAGAAATAATAGCGCAGACGACTGCAGCGCAAACTAAATATAGGCAACGTTAGCGAAAGCAGCTATTTGAAGTGATCGGGTACTTAAAGAGTTCGAACGAATTTTTTATTCCATATGCTTGCAAAGATATACAAATAGTGTGAGATTATTATCTTAATAATACGTCGTACCAATAAGCTAAAGGCCTGCGAACCCGAAGCAGCAGACGTACGCACCCTGCAATTATACTGACAGAACATACATCTACATACGAAATCAAGATAATCTGTCTGATTTTTCAATAACGGCCCCAAGCCTCCCACCCATTTGTATGCGAATGAAAATGAGAATAACGGAATGCAACGAACTAATCGAGGAGCTTTCGGTTTATATATTGTTGCTATCAATTCGAAAATTTCAAATGTTTTCAAAATTTGAATAAAAATAATTGAATGAATTCTATTCCGATAAATTTCTCCATCCAGTCCGCAATAAAAAATAGTAAAAAAAACTTTTTCTCCTCACAAGCCTCAACATTCATTCCAACTCGCTGCTTAATGCTAAAAAATCATTAACATCCGCAGCGCCCGTAATGGTTCCGAAAATTCGAGCACTCAAACCTATTTCTCGCAATCTTATTCCTCAAGCTGTGGAAAAAAACAGGTGGCTGCGAAGTCGTTTAACAAAGGGTGTGGTGCTACTGCGCGAGGTACTTTAATATGCTCGCACTCGCGTCATTTTCGATGAGTATACGCGAGGATATAAAAGACGCGCGCGGCGTTGAAGCTGCTGTGGCGCGATTTAGTCTCGTCTTGACTGGCTATAACGAGTGCTCGGAAGCGATAAGACTCGACTGACTCGGGTCTTGGCACAAACACGAATCCTATACGTACCACATACACGAAACGTCGTTCGCGTGAGAAGGGCAAGTGGTGCACGTCTCTTAACGGATAATGACACATCGAGCAGGGACGAGCACGCGCTACCTGCTTTCAGGATATGAGTTACATAGCACATACACGCGTTCCGCGCTGAACGTGGGGTTGTAGCCGTAATACAGTCGACGAAATATGTGTATACGGTTGTGTCGGTGATGAGCTCGACGGGCAATATAGGAATGAGTCGGGGAACATCGTATGCGTGGAAGACGAAGCAGCTGTCCTCCGTCGAACGCAAAAGAGCCTCCCCTACGTGTTTCACCAGAGATGTATCTGTATATACACACGCATACGTATATGCGGATATATTGTATACGTGTTTATTATGTATATAGCCCCGCTATATGGCTGTAGGTCGGACGTATACGCGAGGCTCCCCGAGAAAACGATAATTAGCTCATTTCAATAATTGACAGTCCGCGCCGTTCGCCAGTCATAACGCATCTGGCGTGCTTGCGCGCCCGCGTAACACGGGAAAACGGTTTTCTATGCATCGACGCAGCAGCCATGCAGCGTAAATCCAGCGCCGCGGTTTGCAACATCGGCGGCAGAAGCAACGCCAACCGAGTTACGGGTAGACTGCATTATGCTAGTCGGGGTATTTACGCGGCAATAAAAACGGATACACCTATCCATCGGCGAGTGTTTTTCACCGGTACGCCGACGTCCCATTGTTTCCTCATGAGTTGTGAAGCACCAACAGCGGTTAGAAGAATTAAAAAAATATTGAAGAAGAAAAAAAACGCTCCAGCGAAGAGGGAAGATGAACTCGGTTTGCGTTATAAGAGCAAAGCCGTGGATTTCGTTTCGACGGGGTTAGGTTGTAAGACGCGAGAATTTTTTCGTTCCTCGCGGACCGCGAGCGAGGAATTCGTTCTAATGCCGAGATGCTAGTAACGACCCTCTGGTCGTACTATCGCCCGCAATTATTGCCGTTTACGCGGCTATAGGCCCTCAGCAGTA
Source organism: Sussaba pulchella (assembly GCA_963971145.1). Taxonomy (NCBI): domain Eukaryota; kingdom Metazoa; phylum Arthropoda; class Insecta; order Hymenoptera; family Ichneumonidae; genus Sussaba; species Sussaba pulchella. The sequence continues at coordinate 19,360,832 of OZ020165.1, forward strand.
AAGCGAGACTCGATTTGCCAGCGTCGAAAGAACGCGCGAGGTTACTGGATTACGTTCGCTTCTGAAGCCGGTGGTAGAGCGAGCGACGGGTTGAAGAAAAACCGACGGCAACGAGAAAACACTTGGGAAGGACGAAGGATGAACAATGTAAAATGAAAATTGGAATATAAATGTTGTAATGGAAGACTTAAACGTAGGAGACCGATGCGTGTGGCGAGAGTACGGCGAGCGGAAGCGAACATTCACGCCATGATGACGTGCGATTTGTATTTCGTATGATGTAATGAGCATGGAAGAACGTTGAGATACATTTGAGACGTGTGAAAAGCGTGGACTGAAATTGTAATACGCAATGGAATTATGCGAGACTTGTTATCAGTACGAAGGTTCGATGGTCCTGAGTACGGGAGAACCTCGATTGTAGGGACCGTCCTGACAGTATCGTGAATGTTCATCGGCAGTGCCGGAGAGGGGAGCGTTCGGCCAATCAACGACCGCAGCAGGTGCGCGGAATATGCATTAGCGCCAGGCTGCAGCTTCGATGCTCGGCCGATCCCGCCACTGGTTCAAAAATCGAGGTCGTAGTATATAGCCGAAATAGTATGAATGATTGCATGCTTCCTCCTGCTTCGTGAGTCTAACAAGGCAATGACATGCGGTTTAGTTATTATTTATATATTACATGTATTTGAATTACTTAACCAATTTTATATGTTCCCTCAACTATAGGTAATAAAAGGAAATTTTTTTTAACAATTATTCAATGAAATCATAATAAATAGAATTTATCAACCATAAAAATTCGCCCTATTTCGACGTTTCATGAACGACGTTACTCGTCTTATTCACCCACCAATTAATTTCATTAAAAAAAACATAAATTCCTGAAATAGAATTGATCTGATTCTAAATCGCCGGTTGTACGAACGATTACATTCACCGCTGTCGCTACTACATACTGTTGTCGGTGGTCGTTCGTTGCATGTTCAACGATGAACGACCCAGACGGGGATCGAGACGTTGCGCTTGGAGATTCGTGTGTGGCGGTTGGGACACGGGGTCGCGCACAAGTATGCAACCCGAGAGAGCAACGCAGCGACGGTATGAGCGAAGCTGTGTGTACTCCGTACAACCGGTGGCGATATTTATTTGATAAACAAAGTTGCCCGAGCGACCAAGCGTTAGGTACGAAGCGGCAAGTAGACAGCACGGGTCTGGGGCGTACGTCTCGTCGGAGGCTTGTACCAGTAATGACCACGATATATTAGGAAAGTTTCGTCGGTCCTGCGGATCTTGATGTCTTTATAAGCGAACGAAACCGTGAGCCCTAACCCATACCTCGACGTTGCTGCTTCGCTACGTTTCTAACCCCTCGTTCGCGCGCTCCCGCACTATCATTGCTACCACTCACGAGTCCTAATAAATAATCTCAGGGGCAGGGGGGGGGGGGCGAGCTCAACCCCGAAACTCTGCGAGCTGCTCTTTATCGGCCAACGAGTTCCCAAAATTCGGCGAAAAAAATCAATCGTGAACCTCTCGGTCGCGAACTACTACGCCGTATCAATTTGCACTCAGATAATATGATTTCTTATCCAGGCGATCGAAATATGTTTGTGTATTTCCCAAATTTTTCCGAACCGTTTGAAAATTAATTGTTTTTTATTCGTGTTAACAGCGTGAATCATCGGTCATTGTTACTCGGCAAATGTGAGTCCTGCATTTTTTTTTCCTTGCCGCAAAGCATAAACGTGTATTTTTCATAATTGATCGCTCGGTTGAAATTACACGGTGGAGCGAAGAATTGTCAAGCCCGGCAGATGTACATTCGTCGTTGAGCTAATTTCTATGAATTAATCAGTCGAAGACCCGTTAATTAGTATCGCGCAGCCCGACGTACACAGAGTTACCGGACACACGTATGAAACGCAGGTTGAATGGCGCGAGGATCATAACGTCCCGCAAGAACTGCAATATTTATACGCTTATCTGGGGTATGTAGGACGTACGTAAGGCCGGCGACGCGCCACGCTGAATTCCCTTTCGCTTTGCGTATACGTATATTTGATACCGACGATAATCGCAGCGGCGGCGATGGCGGTGGTGGTGGTGCCACTGCATATTTTTTTTTTCTTCTTCATCAAATTAGTCATGTAATTTATTCATGCGCATTGGGATTAGCCCGGTGCAAGGGCGATCTTCAGTGCATTCTGGCACGCCACCGTTTCGCGTTATATCCCGTGCATGATAATTACAACGATAATGAGGGTTTACGATAGAAGCGTGGCTGGCTATTGCTGCTACTGTGCTACCGTTCATTCCGGCCTCCAAGGAATATCTTTGCCTGTATGTGGTTGTGTGTGTGTGTGTGTTTTTGTATTTTCAGAGTGCACCCGGATCGTTCGTTGCACTCGTCGGTGACGTCGTCAGGACCCCGAGGTGAACCGACGATGACGAGAAACGCGACTGTCGGTCTCCGGGCTCTCATATAATTCACGGAGTTCGTTGTGTAGCCGACGAAAAACCACGTAGATCCACCCAAGTACGATATTCATTCAGGCTGACTGGTATTGTTGATCAGGATAGAATACGGAGGGAAATGTACCCGATTGGCGAAATTTTTGCGATGAGGGGGGGTTAAATAACCAATCGCGAGTTAAATCGTGGGCGTTCCAGTTGAGAAAAGAGCCAAACTTTTGCAGTCTGCCTATAGGCTTGCACGGAGCATAATGCAGATAATAATCACCGCTTGGTTAATGGGCACGAGAAATTAAGCATTTATTATTACGGAATTATATTCGCCAGAAGTTAGTATGTTATTCGGGTATTTGGAAATTGGTAGGCAAGACTGTGGGGCCAATAATTTTTTTGAATTATATAAATAATAGAAAAGGTGAAAAAAATATCGAATTGGTTAGCAATAATAGAGACACTCCATACCATTCTTGATGACGTTGAATTATGTGCCTGAGCAGTAAATTTCGAGGCTGACCTGATTCCACTATCGATCGTGGTCGATTATAGGATACAAGGAATCGTCGATAGGGGCGAAAGGTTTGCCACTTGTATTTTTCCCCTTAAATATGAAAACCCAAACGATATTGTATACACGATGAATTACGAGGCGATTCCCGAGAATATCTCCATCTGCCGCGCTCACCGGAGCTCCCGAGCGATGGCAATCGGATATCTAAGTAGGTTAATAAACGGGTCTCGTCAATGCTGTCGGATTCCCATAGAACCAATCGTACGCGTATCACGCGATTGGTTGTACACGCAACCGATCGCACGCATCTAGAACTTCTCAGAGCTTCGGAACTGATGAAGCTTCTCGCTGTTTCACTGTCTCTCAATACAATAATAATTATAGCGTGCAACCAACGTTTCTCAATCAGAAAATTCACCTTCTTTTCACGTCTTCGGAAATAAAAAGAAAAACATTATTATCAAAACCTCTTCATTACTCGGATAAACAATTTTTTTTTGGCTCATACAAGAAGCATCTCCGTATAAAAACGTTATCTAAAAAAATGTAATGTTGGTCTACAAGATGAGACATTAAATTAAAGAAAGGAACGTTATTGATTTTATTAATATTCGTGCAATATCGCACTGTAATTATTTTTAATGCGATAATAATTAGAATACAGCTCTAATTGGGGGTGTTTGTAATATCAGGTCTGTCCGCTGCGATCAATAACGATCAGAACCTTCAAACCCACCCCTCCCGGCACGCGGAAGGGAAAAAAATATGTCGAAGCTAGATATTTCACCGAGCGGTGCGTGTCCAACAATTATATGTCAGCGAGGCTCGGGAAATAAACGTTCGTTATCGGTACGAAATAAAACTCCTAGGTCGGATATTCTAGGAATGCAGCCGGTGTTTTCTCACGGAATTGTGGAAAATAAATATCGATGGGAATGATCGATCGCCGTCGAGCGCTCGACGCAGACGTTACACGTGTAACGGTTCCGTGCCGTCATTTATAGTGCCAACGTATACCTGAAAGAGAATGACGAAACAATTCTCCGGCTCGGAAGTGGACGATGACGGGGCGTATTTGAATTTATTACTCGAGTACGTTGGAATCGTAGATTGATATTTAATTTACAATAACCTTGCAAGATGCTACTGCCAGGTAATAAATATACAGTATATGACCTGAGAAGTTAACACTCGATCCAAGTAGGCTTGATCAGCGAAGTTAAATGTCTTGCTATTTTTTCAAGTTCCAGATCATTATCCCCACCCCTCCCCCTCCATTATATCAGGCTATTACTACAACATTATTTTACTCGATCATCTTTTATTTTTTCAGATTAGATAATTTTTGGTAAAGTTATGATGTAGACCGTGGTTTTCATCAGTAGTCCAATTATAAAAGTGTCTCAATTGAAGAACGACATCAACTTGCTTGATCGTAATTTCTCAGCTTGTCCGATTGTCCCAACTTATCCGGTCTCGACTTACGTGGTCGTGTAGTGTATATTCCATCGTATCGTTATGGGTACTTTAATTCAATGTATATTTTCTTCGTAAATTATTATGGTGCTCGGGTATCGACCCCGATCGATAAACCACGTTGATCAGAGCAGCTGAACCGCAGTGGGGGACGAACGAACTGCGTTATCGACCTCGTTGTTCCAACGCTGTAACAGCAGGGGCTGTAGCGCGCTCGTTTCCTCAGGCAGGTGCTGCAATTAAAAGACTCATGTACGTAAATGTACGCATGTATACCCACACACATACACACACACACACACACACACACACACACGTGGAAGACTGATGGTCGAGAGGCGGTAATTCGTTTGCCTGACGATCTTGACGTGCATCTTTCATGGACGTTTTTATCGTCGAAGGCAAGATCGCGTTTCTCAGGAAACAAGAACGACGGATATCTTCGTGCCAGGGGACGTGTTCTACGTTTTAAAAACATCATACGAAGGGCATTATGATATCGAGTGAGATGCGTATCAATAATATTCACAATAGTTAAGATGACAGCCAACTTTATGAGCGAAGATGATGCAGCAAATTCAAATAGAAGGTGGAATTATTGGAATTATCATGCGACGGAACTACATTTAAATCATTACGGGAATTGTAAAAGTGCAAACTTTTAGCAAAACTGCTTGAATGGCCGGCAATAAATCTAGTATTCCGAACGGAGAATTGTCATGGTCTGGTCAGCTCCGAGCAGCTTCGCGTGGATAGGAGGACTGGTGATCTGAGCAGTTCATAGACGTATCGCGGAATTGCTTGTCAATAAGCAGAGTTCGTTGTGATAAACGCTACGTAATTAATAAATGAATAGATTTTTATTCGTTGAATTCCTTTGCAATATAATTATAATCGAATACATTGTTCATGTGATTCTATCTTGTTACAATGCATATAATACCGTCCACGTGACAAATTAATTTAGCACCATTGATTTACTGAATATGCCGTCTATTCCACCGTTCTTCTCACAGTTAGCAGGGATAGACGCTAATTCAATAAAAACGCAAATAAAATCCTTCCATTACTAAATTATTATGAATTATAATTGCTATCAGATATCAGAACCAATTTCAAGTCAATAATTAATCTGAATTATTCATTATTGTTGCAGAAATCGGAAAGTTTCAATTGCCGCATGATAATTAATCGTAAAACCTTCTTCTCAGCCTGACATAACGCGAAATCTCGTTGAAAGTAGTCAATAAACTCTCGAAACAATACCCGAGAGAAGTAAGTATATTCGGTAAACAACGAAAGCCGATGATTTTCATTCAGCAGGAAGCTACATTTCAAGCCATGGACCAACCATTGACAGCGTTCAAGTGACTGCAGTACAAATAAACACGTGCAGCAGAATTAAAAAAAAAACAAATGAAACCTCATAAAGGAATCGAACAGAGCTCGTCAAGAGTCTGGCATGTCGGAAGGTGTGGATAGAAGGGTTTCGAGCGACATTACAGCGGTCGCGTCGATCCAAAGTAGCGGTTCGTCCGACATTTCTCGTAGGGTCGTATAAAGGGTTGGAGGAGGGAGAGACGAGGCACGTGGTACTACAGTATGTCCAGGGGTTCTCTCGAAAGGGTAACAGGTGGTCGGACAGGAAACATAGACTATATAAGAGCAGATACTGGGCGAGAGTAGTTAGCATAACAATTGCAACCGGCTACGCCGGTTACTATGTATGTTGAGCGTTCAGAAGCCGCGCGAGCTCCGCGACCGAATGATTAATATGTATACTACTAGTAGGCGCGGTACACAGCGGCATAACTGCATATACATTTATACCTATTTATGCGTACATACATAGGTGTCTATATATTTATACATGTGTATGTACGAATGTATGTATGCAGTACAAATATACTTACGGTTACGTATACGTAACTCACGGCACGATGCCGTACGCGCGTCCCAGTCGTTTCAAGCGTGACGTTTCTATGAGTTTCACTCGGTAGTACAATACGTACGTTTCCTCGCCACGGGCGTTTCCACGAATCATCGTCTTCGTTCGCCGGTTCCGAAGCTATTGCTATGCTTCGGGCCTAATGAGCGAATCTTAATCATTATATCGTATTCTCGTGGAATTGTATTTTCTGCCAATTAGAGTTTCGTCCGAGTTTACGGTGGTTCGACGCAGAACACTGTGAAATGGCGCATCGCTATGAAGATATGGGATATAGGTATAGAAATGCGTGGGTCGCGCGTGCAAGAGTGAACGGATAGTTGTACAACGTACTACAAAGTCGAGCGTTCTCTAGCGGTGCGATACCCAGGAAGGTGCCCCCTGGTGGATCGATGCCCGAGCGAGGACTCTGGCGACGTTCGACGCGGTAACACCAAGAAGACTGGAGACAGAAGACCGAACTCCCATACAACCCTGATGATGTTTGAGGTGGGCCCATATGTGGCAGTCGCCTGGTGTCGCTGCTAATCCATGAATGGATGCACAATGCGGTACTGCTCATGCTCACCCTTCCCCAAACTGCCTTCAGCTCCACTCTTACCCTTGGGACTGCAAACAGTTTCTGCTCATTAGGGTCACCATCGGGATATGTAGCTTAGCGGTTCATAATGCAACAACCTTTCGCCGTTTATTTCACTACTTTTTCTTTCATAAAAGAAAAATAAACAACTATTGAAAATTTTTACAGGTTATATTGACATAACGTAGAGATTTAGGCAAGTGACTCGAATGATTCTAGAGCAAGCGCAGTGTCAGACACGATGCGGCCACTACATTTGGGCCACTCGAGCTCGATCTCCTTAGTCCTTAGTCTTCTTGCACTCGCGCGCAATAGATCGATACCCTCTCGCGCTGGTAGATCAAATCTGAGGCAACGATCAATTTATTGGAAACGATTCGATGTCCTCGCAGCAGATGCTACACTCGCTCGAGCGAGACGAACAAATGGCGCGGTCGCAAATATTTTCATACGTCATACTCGATACTTAAGTGAGTCACGGAATATACTTTACGCACCCCGTTCGCTCCAAAATACAATGAACACAATGTAATATCGAATGATCGTTGCGAATAAGAAATTAACGAACGTGCGAGAAACAAGGCAAAGGTGGCTGGTGTCTCTGGCATGTCTTTCGATGGTAAAACTGGTAACGCCTTGATAACGAAGGGAGTTCGGTCCCGCGAAACGACCCACGAGCGACAATGAACACGAGGCTGCTGTATTTTACTGGGAACCGAGGGAGGAAGAGTCACTTCCGGCGGATACCCATCATTTTTGTCACAATCGCGACAATCAAACGTTATAACGAACTGGCTGAACCGGGGCGATTCTCGGCATCGCCGTTCTTCGCTCCCGTCTGGCGACACGAACGAGTGACTTCGTTATTACGTATCGACGATAATCTGTAACCGTCGCATATGATGAGCGACGCGGTTCAAGCAGAACGTTTAGATGGTCGGACGGGCGATAAGGGACGTTTGTGGGTATCCCGGTTTTGCAGTCGAAGAACGGTCAAGTAACAACGGAAGGAAATCACTCGTGCGTATCTTTTGGGTCGGTCAAACGACTTTATCCGATCGTCCGGCCTGTCGGCCATTCTCTTTCGTTACTCGATGTTAATTTATTCGTCGTTTGAGGTATAAATTAAGGCGACGATTGAGCGCTCATCGAAGACAAAAGAGGTTTAACCATTCACAGAGATAATTAATACTTATGTTGCATTTATATTTAAACACATCTCACTCTCAACTTCTTTGCTCTGATAAATAATAATAATCCTCGAAAAACTGTAGTTTCTGCAGCATCTACCGAATATATATTTTTTAATAATAATTCGATTTCGACAATATTTTAGGTCCAACGGAGTAAACCGAAAACCGTAAAATCCTTCGACAAATACTCCTGGCTACGATGTGACTACGAATCGGAGAGTCGACGACCTCGAATGGATTTCCGGCTAATCGCTCGAACGAGAAAAACTCGCGGCGGCGTCTCAATCGCGAAGGACGAAGCGCAACGCGCGTCATACCCGGGGGATTTATCCGCCGTTGATCTCGGTAACATTACATACGGTATACGATCTCCCGCGGGAGCACCGACGAGGTCGTGGTAGAGGAGCACCGAGGTAAAAGTCCCCGTAGCCGGGGGACGAGGGCCGGTACGGCCAGACGGGCCGCGTTGGTCCGTGGTTGTATAAATTTTCCGTCAATGTTGGAGCAAATGGCAGGGACGCGCGGCTCACGGGGTTCGTGCGCGGTTCTACCGGAGGCTTTTATCTCGGCACAGTAGCGACGGGTGTTTTAAACGATTCTAGCGAGACACGCAGACCGAGTGAACACGCCGGTGTCTGGTGGGCGTGCATTCACGCCTACTAATTACGATTCTATACGTTGTTTTTGGTGACTCGAACCCCCCCTCGAGGGATGCAGAAAGACGGTAAGACGCGTCGCAAAACGTCTCCGCGAATGGATTACCGAAGAAAAACCAACACACTTGACGTGTATATAGAATTAAATGAATGTTTGATCGAAGCCAAATGTTGAAAATGAAAGGGAATGAAAAATAAAGTAAAATTGTAAATGAAAGTAAAATTAAATTGAAAAAACAAACAAAATGCGGTGCAACAGTGTGGAAAATATATAATAGTAGTTTGAAACGACGGAGGGATGAGCTTCGACGCTTAAACGAAGAGCGGGTCCGCGGATCTCGCGACTTTGCAAGCAGGAAGCCAAGAACTGTCCCGTCCGTCTGTATCTGCCTGTTTGCCTTCTCCGAGAGGTAATTACGTTCGGGCCGCGCACGAGTGACAAAAAGCCGCGTCTTAATGCAAAGACCGGGCTCGCGAGGAGACGAGCTACCAGACGCCAGTCGGCCGTAACTCGTTAATTATAGGCCGCCACTGATTGATCTTCGGCGAGCACTGTCTCCCACTCCCCGGGCTACCTCTTTTACTCACGCATTGCGCCTTTTTCGACCAAACCGCGTTTCTCGCTCTCGCTCTCGCTCTTCATCTCCCTTTCTTTCTCTTTCTCTCTCTCGTTTCACCGAGTTACCGAAGAACGAACAATACCAACACCCTGCCGATATTTCGCGGCGGCACGCGTTCTTTCTTTGCCAGGTCTCTCGCAAAAGCCCCCGAAGCATCATGGATAAAAAATTAATTGGAAAATACCTACCGCATCTTGGGGGGGGGGGGGGGGGAACCACGTTATACACTCATCCCAACTGCTGCTGCTGCTTCTGCTGCTGCTGCTGCATTAGTCTTTTCTGCCGCCTGCTGAATCTACTCACTTAAGGTTCGTGTCAGGTTCGTCGCTTTTTTTAAATATTTTATTTCATTTTTTATTTGATTTCATTTTTATTTTTTCATTTTTACAAAATATAAGGGACCAAAGTGTCAAAGGCACATACACTGACAATACGTGTCCGTTTCATTGAGTTTCATCGGAGCCCGGTGAGAATCATCTGAGATTAAAGACGACCTTCGCCACGTAGCCGTTGCGCGTGCGGAAAATTGGATTTGACGGAGAGAGTCGAGCGACGAATAACGCGGGAACCGGGGAAAGATCGAGGGATGCAGGTTAGGTGCCCCGTGGGTGAGATCGAAACTCGCGTCAAACGTAACCACATGCAGATTAGATATTTTACTTAGTACCAGCGCGTGGCGATATGGGGGAAGGGGACGATGAGCCGGTGGCAAAGGATCCACGCATCAGAACCTTTCGAGCGGACCTCACAGCAACGTCCCGATGCTTGGTCAACGAACCTGTCACGGTGACTACTCCTATACGTGGACGTCAACGAATGCGTCATCGCATGACACTTCCCAGCCACCAAACAAGCAAATATTTAACGAGTAATTGAGTTCTGGAAATTACAAAAAACCATTGATTAATTCTAAATAGAAAAGAAAGATCAGTGTGATTTCTAAATTTATTGTTGTCGATATTGATTTTTATTTCCGTGTGAAAATTTGATTTTTTTCATACTATTAATAGACAAGAATATAATCTTATTGTGCCCTGATAAAATTTACTACGCGTGTTTTGCTCAATATTATTTGTAAATAAGTTTTAAAAATATTATATTAGTGCAGTGACCTTTGTAGAGTCGGTATACAATTTTTTATACAGTAAAGTAGATCGACCGTGATGGCCACACTGATCACAAAGTAGATAAATCCCTAAATCGCGTCACCGGTTTTGCTTTTGTTAATTCTCATTTTATCTTCTCTTCTCTGTGTTTTGGCAGTGACTGAGCTTTCCGAGACTCGTTTGAGAGATCGAGAGAAAGAGAGAAATAGAAAGCGGGAGTGGCGGGTGCCCGTGCGCCGGCCAATTTGCAAGGTGCAGCAAGTTGCATTAGTCAGGCCACCTATCGCTCTGGAGCCATCGCGTAACGGTATGGTCTCGGCCGTGGTGCAGCTCGCTTTATGGGATTCCCTCTTTCGTTGTCTTTCACTCTGTCTCTCTCCGTCTCTGTCGCGCTCATTTTACTCTTAGTCCAAGGTTCAAGCTCGCCACCGATGCGACGTTAATGATCTGATTAATTACTTAGAGACACGAGACAAAACGACGAAATAAAAGCTTTCCGACGAGACCGACACATCCACCAATATTACATTTCACACTTTTAATCGTTAGAACAGCAACAATGCAGTCACAAGCACCGATCCAGTCCTCAAATTCCTCACGAACAGAAATAAAAAATCAATAAAATTGAAATACCCCACCCATGCCACGTAACCTATAAAATATAGAATTATTGCCTTTGTAACGACTTCACCGCCTCGTCAAAAGGAAGTAATCATTTCTTCTTATAATTAAAATGTGACGATAATTTTTTTGTTTCATAATAAATGAAGAAATACAAAAAAACTTTGAGTACAAGGAATAAAGAAAAAAAAAGCAATGTTGAAACCTTATACTTTCTTTCCTCGACGGTCGATCAATCACGATAATTTCGACATCAACCGAGTCTACCCCAACGTATTCTCGGGCGATTAAAATCAAAGTTCAACCAAGTTGGGAATGGATACAACGTTGCGATAAAAAGAATCATTACCTATAACAGAAAACAACGCTCCGCTTCGACTCTCTTGTGTACAAACCCGTGCGTTTATACAGTACACACGATAATCGTAGCCTGGAACAGCGATAATTTTGTAATTAGTGACACGAATGCATTACCTTTCTCCTTACACAGAAATAATTCAGAATAAAATACAAATATCAAACCCGGTGGCTCCCGAGAATATTCAATAGCCACTAGTCCGTTATTCTTTATTGACTCAACAAATCGCGAAATCCATCTCTCACGAAGTTTTTCAACCACGCACGTCCGTGTTGATTCGTCGGAAAAGATTTCCGGTAGAAACATTGATTCCGGTTTTACGGGCAGCCCGGTGAAAGCAATTGCGGAATTGATTTTTCCGCATATGTGCCACTTCGATGCATCGTTGCGTTTGCTATGCGTGTCCCTGATTGAAGTTTCATGCCTTCATAACTACCCCAACGATTGTTCGAACACATACACGCGGTCCCCGCGCAAATCATAGCGCAGACCAAGGGTCAGTCACACAAGCAAATGAGTTTCAACGGCGTACAGAGCGAACGAGCGAAATAGAAGAAAATTGCCAGGTATACGGTCTGCGATAGACGAAGAAAAGACACTGAACGATTAAATCTTTTCGTGCTAATAATTATTGTATCAATTAGAGGCTGTTTGCGTTGTACTGGAACACACATCGAGGGCCGGGCACGCTGATGCACGACGGTAACGCGCACCACATACGTCTTACCGTGTGTGCGCGTGTACGTGCAAGCGTATGGGCATCAATGTGGAGCCACGGGAGTCGGTAACGAGCAATACCTGGACATCGGGTTGGCGCATTGAGCTACGAGGAGACTCAATGTTATGTTGCGAACTGGCCAAGAAAAAAATTACGGAGGGAAAACCTCTGTTATCAATGGTGGTATGATAAACCCTCCACCGTAACACGATTTTTCTGATAGGTCGAAAAAATTACAGATCAAGCTTTGAACATTCTGAAGAATGTACGAAAAATTCATTTGTCCGAAATAAATTGGCAACATGGTGAAAAAAATGTATAATGAGATGAAAACGGACACAATAACTGCCGGTCGACGGTTGATCGAAGGGTCGATCCACCTAGTGTGACGGTGAAGGGTTCAAGATTTTTATTATTAATAAAATTTTAAATACTACGATTGACGAATGTATTATAACATGTAAAAGTGTTTCTATTTTCCACATATTGAAAATTTAATTTTTATTCAATTATTCTTCGATTACGGTTATCGCTGTTCAGAAATACGAGTGGTTTATCATGTGCCTTGGTGTGTGCTTCAATACACCGACAGGAGTCGGTAACCAGCAACACGCAGACATCGCCTTGGTGCATCAAGCGACGACGAGACTTAATGCGTTATAGACGAGGTTAGATGCGGGAAGCTAGACGAGCGAGAAACGCATCACGGTTTTCGTACATGATTTCGCTGGCTCTCAGCACGCTGTCAGTGGCAAGTCTGGACTCCGGTGCATCTTTGGTTCGTTGTGCAGTGCTAGAAACGTGCGAGAGGAAATGCAGTAACCAGGACAGACGGTTCGGTAGTCGCGTCATCAAAAGCGCGAGAGTGTCACGAGCCTCGCCCTCGTCACACGTGCCAGCAAAAAATATTGTCTCGGGAGATCGCTGTGTCCGCTTGGAACAGTTGAAGAGGCTCGTCACAGCTGACGTGAGTCGCGTTCGGATGCTGTGCCAAGTCTCGTTGCTCCGTCGATGGTCATTTTCGACCCACGACGATTATCGGGGGCGACGTAATTCATCATTATTTTCGTTCGTCTGTTGGAGCGCGCATAACATGAAGTAATTAAACATTTACAACCGGCATTGTTATGGGTGGAGTGAGCTGAGACTGATTAAGTGTCTGGAAATTATTCTGTGACAATGGACAAACGAAAAGAAATTTAATGATTGTTGAATTGTAGGAACGTTAAATGGAGGGCCTGATCAAGAGTGGGAACGCAATTCTTTTATCAGTTCTCAATTAGGCTTGTCTGATCTACTGATCACCTTACCTCATCAGGTGCACATACTCAATTTTTCCGTCATCGTATATATATGGCGGTATTTATTTATTGAATATTCAAGTATGTCTAATATTTGGAAATTTTTAGACTCTCTCTCTCAACCTCAAAGTTTCCAACATAAATTGACTCAATCATAAAAAGAAGTTCCGTATCTTTCGTCAATAGAGCGCAGACAAACTATCAGCCCACCCCCCGTCCCCAAAAAAAAGAACAAGTCCCGACAATGTCTGTTCTCGGTCCACAACCCATGTTGCCGTTGCATCAATCCATATTTATACCCCGACCACATCACTATATTACAATTACTACTAATTACTAATAATGGCATCGTAAATCACCATCGTTTATTGCATCTTCGCCCATCCGCTTGCGTTCCACACAACTCCCGCGGCCGCTTTGCTCGCGCGAGATTTCGCCAGTCCGGGTCTCCAGTCGAGTTTTCCCGGTGCCCACTCGCGAACCGATCCGTTCATGCCGTGCCAAAGTATATACGAGACTCGGACGCGCACACGATTGCGCATACGTGTTTGTACAATGAAACACCGTGGCGTTCGAACAATAGTTATTTCGAGTGCAACAAGGATGTCGACTCGGGTAAATACGACTTCAACTGCGGACGTGGAAAGCACACGTTTTCGTATCGCACGGTTGCTCGATAGGAACGACGCGCTCTTGTTGTGTCCAACTTACTTTTCTTACTACCTTTAAGCACTCTCCCGTGTCGCAGTCGTTTCCCAATGTCGGCCGCAGCTCGTTAGGAAACGCATAAACCATGTTTATACATATATATGTGTATATAACCCTCTGGATAATGTCTGTGACGGTGTGAGTTTTAGCGCCCGTGCGCAATCGCTAAGACTGTGCTCACACTAGCTGCGTTTCAATTATTTTAGAGAACATTAACGAAGCCGCGGCGAGACGCGTCGACACGAGGCTCGTTTGTACTCGACTCGCGGCAGGATGGCCTATACCATCGCACGGTATGGCGCGAGTTGGATAATGTCTCGACAATCGACGAAGAGAACCGTTAAGTACGAGGGTTACATTTCTGCGTGAGTGCGAATGACAAACCCTTTTGTATTTGCGAATAGGGAGACGATTTCTATGGATCATTGGCTTTTGTAAGAATTCAATCGTCGCGCGAGAGCATTTTTCTTTTGTTTACACGTACTTTTCGTTCGCGTGGCCATCGTCCGTGGAGATTCGGGTATTTAGGGACCAATGATGCTGTCGTGCGTGCGCAAAATACTGGAGGGTATAGTCTTGTGTTTCGAGACAAGATTGAGCACAGTTTAATGCTGGGAGGGAGATTTTTAACCAAAAGAAAATGTGTTTCTAACTTCCTATAGAAAAGAAAGAATCGTTATTTTCATTCTGAAAGGGCCAGTTTGAAGATTTTAACGTGCGCAGTCAATTCTTCGAAGTACGAGATTTCTCTCAGAATCGTCGGTTCGCAGTGTTTGATATCAGGTACTCGTCGTAATTTTCTTTGACACGAATAAACGGTCGAATACCTAGTTTTGATTTAGATCGGACGGAGAAAAACCGGATTTGAAATTTCCGAGTCTTATATCGTTGTAATTGCCGCTATTTGTCAATCTCGAATGGCGACAATGCGGCGTTAAATCGTTATGGGAAGCTCGTAGTCTCGATCTCTATACCGGGCCAAGGGTTGTTGCGTCGTTGTTAAAGGTCTTGTAACGCTTCGGACACGCGCTGCTCTTTCCAGTATCAAAAGAACTCATTATTGATGGCGTATTGAAACCGTATGAGCACGGTGATAAAACGAGCTGGGCCCACGGCACCACGGAGGTCTCCACTTAACGTCCGAGATTATATATGGCGAGTTCGGCCACGGGTGGGAGTAGGGATATATGCACGTATATGCAACGCGTTGCAGGTATGCTTGTCTAAGGTGAACGCGAGAGGCCTCGAAGCGTGGTATAGACCCCGTTGCTCTTCATTCCTCGGGGCCCCACACACATTGGGCATAGACACAGATATATTATCCGACGTCGACGTGAATGGCAACATTGTTCCTTCGGAATTTGCAAATAATCCTGTTACGACTCAACGATCCTAGGAACTACTATTTCGTTTTTCAAATTTATCGACAGACGGGCCAGAAACATCGAAACGTTCTGCATTTCGAGGGAGAAATCATGGGTTGAAAAATGGAGTCATTAAAAATGTGAGAAGTAGAGATGGCGTTTTTATCCAAGATTGGAGAAAATTGCCCATCAATGTTCAGATGGAACGATATCCAAAATAATGTTGAGTTATTATATGACCGAATATTTCTTAAAGGAATGAGTAACAATGAGATTTTTTAACTTTTTTTTTCTATCCAATTTGACGAGCTGCGCTTTCGTGATCTTCGAATAGTTCCTCAAGATTTTATTTAGACCCCAAATAATTTTAATAATTTCGCATCCGCGTACTGCTCACGACTACCTTCGAAAACACACTCACACCTACATAGACAGACGCGGATGCACCAAGGTTATTGCGATGCTGGGCTGGGTAGAAGAATCAACAGTTTAGTCATTTCGGTTAAAAACCTTTTTTGCAACTACGTCGAATTTTTGCCCGGTCGAATTTCTAGTAATGTAAAAAAAAAATCAGTATCACGAGATAATCGATAAATTTGAAGACAAATTATTGCAGAATTAAATGCAGCAAGAATTAACCACGTACTGTGTACAAATGTGGCTGCTTCACGTGAAGCTGGGACCCTCTTCCCTCTCTCTCTTGCTCTCTCTGTCTCTCCCACGCAGCAGTCGTCCGTAAATTAAGCAATTTGCTAATGATATTCTCACGTGACTCGTATTTTAGCCTCGACGTCCGGCTCTGCCTTTAATGCCGGTGCTACATCAGCCGATCCAGCGACCCTGTAACTATCTCATTCTATCTTTCTGGTTCTTCCCTCCGCACTCGCTTATCCTATAAACGCCGCTGTGCGCTGG